>OMLP01033062.1:4845-15444 GCA_900302685.1 Spondyliosoma cantharus | reverse complement strand
CAGGCCAGCGCCGACCAGGCAGCCGAGGTTCGACCGCAGCTGGTGGAGCAGGTACCAGCAGCCGTGCAGGGAGCGCCGGCACCTGGTGAGTGTTTCGGCATGGCCTCAGTCTGTTTGTCATGTGTAATCTCTGACACTGCTGAAGGGTTGAGGGGTGCTGCATGGTAATTTAAAGTATATTCTACCATTTAATATGGGAAATTCATGCATCTACGTAGTGCTTGAGCTGTAGGGAAGGCAAATAAAATTAGGCAAATGACCACATGACAATGACGGTGGTCAGTCAATAGAAATCAATTCAACAAACTACAACAAACAAGGCCTGTATTTGACTCCCAAGACAGAAAGCATTGCGTTTTCCCGAAGCTACCATTCTGACAGTAAAAAAATGTAATGCAGACTAATTCACTTAAAGCTGCTTACTCATCTGTTGCTGAGCCACAGAGGCACTATGCTCCTTCACTGCAAGTTGTTCACCAGCCCGGGTTTGCTTTGTTCCCAGTTTCGGCTGACGTACCAGCTGTACCAGCAGTCATCGCATCTATTCTTTTTCACTTGGAATAAGTTCCTCTGGATTTAGATAGACTTCCTGACAGCAGAACTCGGGTGCAAGGAGCACCCAAGGGATGCATTTTTAGCCCCTTACTGTACTCAGAATGCATACATGACTGTGTAGCCAATTTTTTATTCCAACGCCATCATTAAGCCCGATCACAGATAACGGTGTAAAGGCGTACCTGGAGGAACAAGAGGACCTGACCCGCTAGTGTCAGGACAACAGCCTACTCCTGAATGTCAGCAGACTATGGAGCTAATAGCAGATGTTGGGTAGAAGTGGGTAAGGAACTACGCCCCCTTATTATCAATGGATTGTTGTTTGAGAGGGTGGAAAGTACCTTGATCGCCACATCACGTGGGTGCTGCATATAACTCTTTGGTGATAAAGGCAAGGAAGGGACTGTTTCGGTCCAGACGTTTGAGGAAATTCCAGGTATTCCTTTTAACTGCTGAGGAAATTCTACTTCCGCGCCATCAAGAGCATCCTAACAGGGACCACAATTGCCTGGTACGGAAGTGAAACCAACCAGGAACATAAACAGTGGATAATTTGCTAGAACATAGACAAAAGACTGTGCGTTTCCCCGCCTAGGGGATGTATACAACAGGCGCTGTAAGAAAAAGGCTACAACAATGATTACGTAGCCCCCCCCCCTCTCAAATCCTGCAAATATGATATTAATATTCCCATTCTATTCAAACTCTTAAAACCTGTTTTAATTCACAGACTGACGCAACTGGAGGTCCATGTCAACATGTAAACTTGGTTTGAGTTTTTTAAAATTACCTTTGTTTTTTTGCCGCCTGCTTATATCATCGTGGGAAAACGGAAACAAAGGAGTGAACCGCAGATGTAAAGGCAGCTCTCCAAACCTGTCACAGTCGGTGTGTGAATTAACAGGTGACCCCTGGCGGGAATTTAGCACGCCTAACCTTGGAAGTGTCATTCCTGTGCTGTCGATGTGCTCCACTGGGCTGCAAAGTTATTAGTATGCTGACATCTAGTGGACAGCCTGGGGATTATTACAAATGAAGTTTATTGAATATGGATAAATTCACCATGTTCTTTTGCTTTGCAGTCTTTCCGCATTGTGTCAATAACAAAGAAGCATTAACATTTTCTCGATGATGATGATAATAAATATTTTAATTATTAATTACAAAGAAGCATTAACATTTTTATTTTTTATTTTTGTCTTTTCAGTAACAAGGGTCCCAGTTCAGTCCACTCAACCTCCACCTGGTATTGTTGAACTAGATGGGGAAAAATTTACACTGCAATGGTAAGATTATTTCACCTTCTCCTTGTTCTTATGTCTGAAGTTTGTCAGCATCTTTTTCAACTTGCAGAGTAACCTCTCTGACTGTGGTTCATTTCTCAAACAGGCTTAACGCACACTTTGAGACGAACACCGAGGGCACTGTGTCTCGATCTGAAATGTACTCCGAGTACCTGGCCACGTGCAATAAAATGGGACGAAGCAACATCTTGAACTCCACCGGCTTCCTCAAATGTCTGAGGTCAGTCCTGTTTCCTCCCCTATCTGTTGCTTTTATGTTCCACCTGCACAGCGAAGTGATTAATGTCTGTGCCCTAACCAAGATTGTTTGGTACACAGCAGTAACTGTCTTGTCTCTGTAGAAAAGCTTCAACAAAGCATAGCTGTTTTGAGTTTTTGAAAGCGACACCGTGCCAGCAAGATATCAGTAATTGTTTTTATAAAAGGTGCTCTAAAATTTCTTAGTTGCCCCTTATGGCTTGGAAAATGTGTTGCTGGTAAAGTTTCTTTAGAACATATTGAAATGTGTGAATTATGTCACAAGAAGCAACAAATAGCTTGAAATAGAAGCAGTTTAACGTTGCTGTACTACATGAATGTACCCCCTGCCTTAAATGGATGGATTGAACAGCTCAGTTTTGTTGAAGAAAATGTTATAAAATGTTGAACACGCTCAGTGAATGTGCAAATTAAACTTAACCCTCGGTATTTGAACTTTGCAATTTCTTTCTGTGTCTCCTCCTGCCACCACAGGACTGTGTTTCCCAACCACACGATGCGGCGGCAAGACGAGACCAAGGCCACAAGTCAGGTCCACATTCTCCTGGTTGGGCTAAGGCGAAGGTCCATCCCTCTGCCTATCCAGCTGTACTACCAGCAGCCTCAGCAGCAGCAGAACCCGGCAGCAGCTCCTCCACCTCCAGCAGCCCGGCACGAAGCTCCTGGAGACCCTCAGGCCCCACCTCCAGGTAAAACTGTCATAATTAATCAAGTTACTTTCTTTCATTCACTATGTCTCGGTAGCTAGAAAGTTGAAAATGCTACACAAAATAGTGAATTTTATTTCCCCCGCTTTTGACAAGAGGCGCTTAGTGGGCCAGGACAAGGTCTGAATGTCAGAAACTAAATAGTTATGGATTAATAGAAAAGGCACCCCAGTGGTGTTATGTAGAAGGATGCTGGCAGTCTGGCAGAAGGATCAGAGTGAGTACCACGGAGACCAAGATGGCTGAACTAATTACAAAGGCAAACATTGAGAGAGAAAATTTGTACTGGAAAGGAAGTTAGTAGTGGGAGCTTATAAGGGAGATTGAAACTGAACGGAAGGCTGCTCATAAAACTGAACAGAGAGGACAGTTGCCAGTGGTGTTTAATTGTGTTCTGAAATGATTAATGAAATTAATACTTAAAAAACATTGAAAATGATTATAAAAGCCCAATAGAATCATGTCAACATTGTGGTTGTTATAGCATTTTAGCTTTTAAAATGTTTTAATTGAGCAACAAAATCGCCTAGCTCATGTGTGGCCCATTCAGAGTTGATTAAGAGGATGCTGGCAATTAAACAGAATTTGCCATTTTTCTTGTCATTTATTAAGAGTCACTGGTGCAGTAGTGAATCTTCAGCCTATTCCTGGTTTCAAAAATATGCCTTGAGGTTTTTGGCATCATGTTGGCAGGGTTTTTACTGTATGACTGTATCCAGCTTGTACGCCGTTCTAGCCACGTAGGAAGGTTTTTGATTCCCTCTGTTGATGTCACAGCCCCATTGACAAATGCTGGACAATCCTTCACATTAACAAAACTGACAGCCCAAATCTGCTTTTCTGTTTTACAAGATTAATAGTCTTTATAAATTGAGAACACTCAGGCTTAAGTTGTATCTTGGACCTTAACAGTTCTGTTTGTGTTTGTGTGACCAGGCTTACCTCCCGGGCATCTCAGTGTTGGACCTCAGTTTGTTCGAGCCCTGGGCCCCAACACTGCTGGTGTTGCCCCATCCATGGCCTTGACCGCACAGGAACCTCCCCATGCAAGCCACCTGACTGTTTCCCGTCACCTAGCAACCCCGCAGGTGCCTCTGCAGTTACCACCAAATCCTCTGGCAGCAGTGCAGCAGGTTCGACCTGGTCCAGTGGTCCAGATTCCAACGTCAGCGCCTGCTACCCAGAACCACAGCCCCCAGAACCCCGCTGTTCCACCTGCAGCTCAGCAACAACAGCAACACTCCCCGATGCTCCCGACGGGGACTCCTGTCACGCTTTTTCAGCCGGTACCACAGGGCCACATCCTCACAGCCAGGGTACAAGGTGTGTGCCCTCCGATCACACAGCACCCACCTCTGCCCCAAACCCCTCCACTGTGTGGGCCTCAAGGTGGGGCTCCCCTGGCAGAGGCTCAGTCTGTTGCTGTGGCATCCACGCCCTCTTCTTCCATCCAGTTGGGGGGTGGTCAGGCGTTGAGTATCACGAGTGTGCCCAATTCGCAGGGGTCCCGCGTCACATTTCAGAATATCGCCCCCAAACCAGCGCCAAACCAGTCGGGTGGAGCAGCAGCCACAATAGCCACTCCCAACCAACAGTCGCAGCAGCAGCAGCAGCAGAGTGTCGTCATAGTCAGTCCCAACCCTCAGCAGAGCCCAGCCTACACCCCTGCCATACACCAGATCGTTCTTGCCAACCCCTCCGCCATTCCCGGTGCCCAGACTATCCAGATAGCAGGGCAGCCTGGAGCTGCTTCCAGCCCCTGCCCACCTCCTGCTTCTCACTCCAATGCCCAGTCCAGTCAAACTGTCAGCCACGCACTGTCCATGAAACGGCATCAACAGCAGCAACATCAACAGCAGCCACCGCTCCAAATGCTTTCCCCAACTCCCCCCTCTCAGCCTACCTCCACTGAGTCCAGCTTGATCAAACAGCTACTGCTTCCAAAGCGAGGGCCTTCTACTCCGGGAGGAAAGCTAATCCTACCCGCTCCACAGGTGCCCCTTCCAAACAGCACGATAGCCCCTAGTCCACAGGTCATCTACCAGACAAGTTACAGCACCCAGAATCCCTCTCAACAGCCCCAGCAGCTCAATGTCCAGCTAGTTCCTGGTCAGCTACCTGCTGCAGGAGCCCCATCCCTCCAGACGGTCCAGCTCTTGCCAGGCCAGCTAATATCCACAAGTAGCTCTGGGGCAGCTACTATCATCCAGGGCCCCGCAGCAGCAGGACAAGTCACATTCACCGTGGTCCCTAACACTGGTTTCACCACCTCTACTGCTGCTGTGGCCGCTGTCAGCCAGGGTGCTGTGGCTCCTGGAGTTCCCCCTCCTCCATTCTCTACTGGAACGGTTCCCCATCATGCCCCAGCAGCTCCACCACCACCATCATCACCACTGCCAGCTCCCCTCAGAGGAGACAAGATCATTTGTCAAAAGGAGGAGGAGGCCAAGGATGCCACGGGGCTGCACATACATGAGAGAAAGATAGAAGTGATGGAGAACTCCTCTTTGGCAGAAGGAGACTCCTCCAATGGCAAAACCAGTAACGGCGATGTTGCGGCAGGTGCCAAGCTGCTAAATGGTCGGAAGTGCATGGAGTCTAATCTACCTCCATACCACTCAGGGAACAGCCAGGGGGCACTCAATGGCCCGGCTACGGAGAGTCACCCTGCTAATGGGAAGCAGGCCCTCTCCCCCGGCCTGAACACCCCACTGGAGGGCAACCCCGACCCCAAAAAGACATTAGTCAACGGCGTGTGTGACTTTGATCGGGGTGAAAGTGGTGGCAACTTTAACAAAAACATTCCAAATCACATTGCTTCCAAACAGTACTTGGGGAACGGGGAGGTGGACCCCTCTGAGAAGAGTCACGGGCCAGACCCCCCTCTCCCCAGTCCTCCTCCCCCCCAGCAGGACACTGCCAAAGCCCAGCAGGCCGAGCGCCTGGCCAATGGACCCCAGGCAGTAGGCAACAAGCCTCCCTCGGAATTAACCAATGGACCTTTGGGGCTGGGCCATGCTGTGCCTGTGCTTAGACAGCAACTGCTCCCCAACTCTACTCTCCCCTCCACTGTTACTCTTACCTCCCAGAGTCCTGCTGCCCCTCCTGCAAACGGAGTGGCCTCTGAGGCTCGAGGTCTCAAGAGACCAGCTGAGTATGAGGACCGCAGTACAGCGGCAGCGTCCTCGGGGATCCCCAATAAAGTGGGAGTGCGGATCATCACCATCAGCGACCCCAACAACGCCGGCAGCAGTGCCACCATGGTGGCGGTACCAGCAGGAACAGACCCAAGCACAGTAGCCAAAGTAGCAATAGAGAACGCCACTCAGCAGAGGAACTGCTCACCCACACAGGCAGCTGGCTCTACGGTGAGTCATTGTAGGGTTAGTCTCACAGTAAGCCACATTTATCCACAGTGTCTTGCGGTTGTGTGACTTAATGTCAGGTTTGTCACAAAATGTGTCTTGCATGTCTGTCATGCAAGACACATTTTGTGAGTATTTGCATAACTAAGGTCTCTATGGCACTCTCTATGGAGTGTGTTTGTCTAATTCAACACCCACATTTTTGGTTAAGGTCTATCCTGTGACATTTTCATTGTAAACAAACATTTGTTAAAAGTCACTAGAACATATTCTATGTTCCCTTTTAAGTCTATCAGGTTTTAGGGCATTTTCTACTTCAAAATCTTCCTTTTATTTAATAGATTATCTTATTTGACACTTTTTATGTAGGATACTTTGTAACTAAGAGCAGAAATGGCTCTTGGTTTTCACCAGTCAGTGCCTCCATCTGTCTTAATGCTTTGCTGATGTCTACGTTTGTTGAATAGAATGAAGCTAAACTGCCAACAGAGACTTTCAAAAGCACAGCAACAAAAGGGCCACTGGCATTTTAGCATTGAGCAAAGAACACAGAAAGGGGTTCCCTTTTTGTTGTCAGTGTGACAATCTTGATCCACTTTTTCACTACATGCCTGTGAGATGCCATGGAGGACGCTGAAATGAGAGTCATGGGTAAAACATTACACTTGAAAGGTATTGGCCACATCACACCATTTGTGGCTTGCTGTGCATTAATCAAGTACCTGCTGGTAGAACACAGGCAGCTCATCAAAACATTGCACTACAAAGCCACTTGTGATGAGAAACTTCATAGGTTTTTTTTTTTAATATGGTTCAGTATTTATTCTGAAATACACAGTTTATCTAACTGAATCAAAGTTATGTACTAGATGAATATTGTTTTAAAGTCAGGCTACAGACTAACATCTGACAATAACTTTGATTCGTAAATGTTGTGCAGTTAAGAAAATGGACTTGTTTGGTATTCAAATTGCCGTCTGTGTGTGTAGGAGGCTGTTGAATGTAAAGCATTGAAAAGCCTTTCTGTGATTCTCTACCCTTGCCTGCATTGACCTCCACTGTTAAATAAGTTTTAAAAATCAATAATATGCCTTAAAGTAGGTGTGATTTTATGAGCAAACACATTTTTATTCAAAGCGAACATATGCCCTCATTGCTCATCACTTGTGTGGGGTGGCTGGGTTCAGGTTTGATGAGTAAATGTTTGGAGGTTAAGAAGGTGAGGCCAGTTAAGACCATGTGGCTCTCACCGATACCCACCTCCTATAGAAAAGCAGCTGAGAGAACAACTTCTGCCGCTAGACAGGTCGGGGTTACGTCTCAGCCAACACGACCTCTCTCACGAGGATTTCATAAGACATGGCTGAAATCCACATCATTCCTCTTATGTAGAATGTGCAAGTAAGTTTTATTTTGTAGGCACTTTGGATAAACAAGAAGTTAATGCAGGTTCAGTTTTGGGATTCTGTCTTCTTAAATGGACTGCTGAGCCAAAAAACAAAAGCACAGATTTCCCCTCTTACCTGTAGTGCTAGTGTTGTTTTTCTCTGCCGATCTACACCCCGACTGTATCACCCTGTGAAGGAGTCATGCATCTGCTCCTCCTCTACTGAGCTTTCTTTTAGTGTGTTTAGCACCACAAGCTAAGTGTTATCTAGTGTCACACCAAAAATATCTATATAGATAAATGGCCCTACAGGTAAGAGGACAAATTGCTTTTTTTTTTTTTTTTTTTCTTTTGGGATGAATTGTCCCTTTTTTTAAAAAAAACAACAAAAAAAATATTTTGTTTTTATAAACAAAAGTGTTGACTCATAACTTCCATATTTTAAAAACATGATCTGTGAATTTCTCCAAATGGAATGAGGATTGTCACTTGATTTTTGTGTCAGAATTTGACTTTCCTCACTCTTCCGCAGCCTACGATTACCCCGTCCCCGCCCCCTGCTTCCCAGCCTTCGCCGGCGGGTAACCACAGCCCTCACCTCCCAGCACAGCAAACCCCCGCAGCAGCACCAGAGCAAAGCAGAAAAGCAGGGCAGAATTTTAAGTGTCTGTGGCAGTCCTGTAAACGGTACGTGTCGGAGACAGACAGGCTGCCGCTCGTTCATAATTCAGTATCCTTCTCTAGTCGCCGTGGAGCTTCTGCTGATTTTGTTTTTCATTTCGTCTTTAGGTGGTTTGAAACGCCGTCTCAGGTGTTTTACCACGCAGCAACGCAACATGGTGGAAAAGGTGTATATGGAGGCCATTGTCAGTGGGAGGGATGTGAACCTTTTCCCCGGCAGAGACTGTCCTTCATCACGCATCTTCAGGTAAGACTCCCTCCACAAATTTTTATTTTTTTTCTAGCACCAGCATTACTGCCTCCACTTAAAATGAAAGTGAAGTGTGTTAGAAGATTTATCTTAATTGTTTCCTCTCTCTTTTGCAGGATAAGCACTGTTCTCGAGAGGCTTTGCTAGCTGGACTCAAACTTGAGGAGCAGCAGGCGCAAAGTCCCAATCAGTCTTCTTCCCAGTACATACAACTTTTTCTATTCATCTTGATACATTACTGTTTTCACATTAATGCTGATTCCATTTGGTTCCACTGTGTCTAATGGACATATAAACAACAGTGTGCTGATGGTGGTATTGGAGTCATGACATTGACGTGTTGCGCGTGTGCTTGTTGTGTTTTAAAGGACCCCGCCAGCGGCAGGCAGTACTCCGGCACAGCGAGCCCCGAAAGCAATCGTGAATCATCCGAGCGCAGCTCTCATGGCCCTACGCAGAGGCTCTCGAAACCTGGTCTTCAGGGACTTCACTGTGAGTAGAGCGAGGCTGACCATTACCACATCTCTCCCTGATTTTTCTGGAAAAGTGGCGCACACACTTTTGTATGACTTGTAAAGCTCTTGGCTGGTTGAGGTGGATGTAAGCTGCTCTGTAGACTTTAAAATCCTACTGTTTCATTCACTTCATGGTTCAAACTCAGGGTCAGGATTGAATGGGAATACAGCAGCAGAAATGAGTCATTTCCTGCCCCTGTTTTAATGAGACTTTACATATATTCACACAAACACAAACTCAATATTTGTTTTAATTTTGGAGTCCTTGTCACAACTTGGACAACGATAATGTAAGTTGTGACATCATTGGGATTGCTTTCAGAGTGATCTGATGAATGATAGATACACTGACTGCCAATCAATATCCATCTGATTCAGGGTTAATGCCGTCAAGTTCATGATGGGCACAACTTAAATACTTATATTACTTAATATCAGGCTGCAAATTACAAGCAGATGAATGTAGTATTTCAGTCAGTTCCTAATAGCAGATAGGCTGCCAAACGGTATTTGGCACTGAAGTTCATTTCATCCCTGATGTCCTCTTTGACAACTGCCAGGATAATTGATGTTAACTCATACAATAGTGTGAGTAGAATCAGTGTTGGATTCTGCAAACTCATTTTCTCATCATTGAAGAATTTAGTGAATCCGTATCCATCAGGTAATGTTTTTGTTTCTCTTCGCTATGCATAGCAGTAAAGTGTCATCAGTATCCTTTTCCTTAAGCTGCTGACACAGCTGGAATGGCAGCACGTGCTTGGCACCACTATTTTAGAAAAAGGTTTTATTCAGCACTGGATGCTCACATTGTTATCGTTGTAGTCGTCGTCTCGATCTCCCCATATGTCCAAAACAATTGCTCGTTTTCAACTTCCACTCCGACTAAATATAACACTTGTCTGTTTCCTCTCCCAGGATGAGAAGGAGGGACCAGTGACCAAACACATACGACTAACTGCTGCCTTAACGTTGAAGAACATCGCCAAGCACTCAGACTGTGGTCGCATGTAAGTGTCCTACTGGCTTTGAGGAGTGTTTGTTGCCTTGTGACCAGAACGGTGTGCTGAATGTTGAATACACAGAAATGCAGTATGGTGCTACCTTTGATAAATTGTGTGATCCATCCATCAGTGGTCGTTCTGGATTTCATTATATTGTCAGTTGTTTCGATCGTACCTTGGTGTTTGGATAAAGATATTGTTTCTTCATGGAATGAAAGAATGCACTCTGACTTCGGTTTCGTCTTTCTCTCCTTGCCTCTCAGGTTGGTAAAGAGGCATGAGACGCACCTCTCTGTGCTTGCGCTAAGTAACATGGAGGTTTCCACCACGCTCGCCAAATGCCTTTACGAACTGACACGCTCGCTCCAGGCTTAACGCCAAAAGGACAACCTCTCTCTAAGAACCCTCTCAACCAACCACCCCCACCCCTCTCCTGAGACGAGAGGAGGAAGCAGCCGGTGAGCCGTAGCGGGTCCGCGGGGGGGGCGGGGATCAGAGGGCGGGAACCGGAGCAGAGACCCTCAACCCCCTCTCGTCCCTCACCTCCTTCCTCGCCCACCTGTGTTCATACCC
>OMLP01033054.1:7458-18166 GCA_900302685.1 Spondyliosoma cantharus | reverse complement strand
AAAGAGCGGACACAGACACATACTGTGTGTTATGTTTCCCTAATTATCAGTGTTGGGGAAGCTACTTTGCAAGCGTAGCTTGTAAAACTACATGTAGTTCAGCCTGGCAGTAGTTTGAACAAACTACATTTCTACCCCTGGCTGGAGAAATGTAGTTTGTAAGACTACTGCTAAAAAAAGTAGCTTTAGCAACTATGTATACTCATTATACTCATTTAACTCAGCGTTAAATAAATCAACATATGGTGTATGTGAAACAAAATATAATAGCATACAAAAAAATCACATGCCAGCAGAAATATGCCTCTCAACTCAAGTTTTACGAGAACAAAAAGAACAAAAGCTGACATTTTTGGTCAACATCACAGGAGCTTCAGAGGCACTAACACTCAGGCACTAGAACTAGATGCCAGGGCAGACCGCCGGTTCCGTTTGGCACTAAAAACATCTTTGCGCTGCCTTCCTTGGCACAGAGACCCGCCCACTCTGTGAAGCATTTGAGTGCTGCCAGGGCAAGCCAATCAGAGGCAGTGTTGGCTTAGAATGTCATGACATGTTTCATGCCTTTTTTCATGAAAGAAATATTTCATGTTATTGGCCAAAATTGTAGTTTGTAAATTGAGTAGTTAAACTACAACAAATGACCCAATAAGTAGTTGAAATACTTACACAGCACAAAATATGAATGTAGTTTAACTACCAGCAAGTTACAGCAAATTGTAGCTAAGCTATGTAGTTCAACTACATGTAGTTTAAGTCTCTCCAACACTGGCAGGCAGTGCACTGTGAGAGCAGTGAGTGTGAACACTACGCACTACGCAAGAAGTGGCACTCATAGCCTTAAAGATATAATATAGAGGATTTCAGCATTAAAATGTCTAAAAATGACTAGACTTTATGATATTATGTTGAGTTGTCTTCTTACATTATCCCAAGCATTGTTTCCAACAATGTTCAAACCAAAAGAAGTCTCAAAGTTTACTCAAGGTAACGATGTGCTCCATTTCGAAGTCGCCTTTGTTACATTTGGGAGGGAGTGAGAGAGTGAGGACAGAAGGAGCGTCATGTCACATTAACTTTCATCAGCAATGGTGGTAATGGCGAATTCACCACCAACAAAGGAAATTTTCCCTCATCTAATAGTTAATTTTCCTCAAGCATCCAGCTTACTTCATTTTACATGAGCTGTAAACTAGCAAGTAACAGCATACAACCGGAGTGTGTTTGTCTCTGCGTTTGAATCCAGGTCAGTCACTAAACTCAGCACTCACCAGACTTTGATTCTCTGTCTTCTCATTCCCCTCGACACTCTGTAACATAATGTTCACAAAGTTAAGTACATTTTCTCTCCAGCTGCAGTCTGCAGTTCACATTACAGTAAACACTAAAACATGCAGGTCACTTCTGCGCATCACTGCAGGAGTCAGGCTGAGAAACAGGAGCGAAGATAAATCCAAATTTCTCTCCTAAAATGTGGTTTATGGCTCTAGATCAAAGCCCAGTCTAATTTTACATCGGGTGCTTATTCTTCCAGAAAGCCTGGCTCTGTCTGTGACTCTCTCCTGCAGAGCTGACCGGTAAATGTTATTAAGCCCAATACTTTGGTTTATGACCAAATACTCTACACAAGCTGACGACATTCCCATAAGCCTCAGCTGTTCTTTTCGTTGATTGCTTATTAGGAAAATGTTAGCTTGGAGCAGATGGCGAGGATGGTAAACACGATATAAACATCAACATGTGAGCACTGTCATTGTTAGAATGTTAGTATAAGCTCTGCCGTGTGATAAGTACCATCTCACAGAGCCATTAGCATTGTGGCAGAAATCTAGATTTGTTTAAATCTGCCATTGATGCAGATATGTCCAGAATCTTCTTATCTACACCAAGCATTTCATATGCAATTTTTAGGACTTGTCCATCTTAAAAATGAAATAAACTATGTCACAAAAGGCACTAAAATGTTATTTATGGCATACAAAATTTAATCAAAATTCAATAAATTGCAGATGAAACGGTATTTTAGTAAAACTGTAATACTTGTTAGTGAGGGAGAATCACATGAAGCAAAGGAGAGGTGGTCGGATGGAAAAGTACAAATTGAGAAGAGACACAAGGTCTAGAAGTTACCACTTTGTTTACTGCCCAGAATAATTCATTAGTTGTCTAAATAGTGTGGAAACTACAGCTCACCTGGACCCTTGCACATCCGAAAACAGAGAACCGGCTATGTGTGTGTGTCTGTGTGTGAGACAGAGAGGGGGAGGGGGAGAGAGAGAGAGAGAGAGAGAGAGAGAGAGACAGGGGGACCTGAGACTGGGGGCCCCTATGACCGGACAACAGCCACCGCTGATCAGACAAGACTGCTGCTGAATGTTTCATGGCCAAGATGCTAAAACGGCAACGCAGTGCTCCTGTGCATGGGGGTATATGTCTCTCTATATAGGTGTGTGTGTGCATGTGAGAGTGTACCTGAACGTGAGCGAGGAGTCAGGTTGTAGAACAGGAAGCCAAAGCTCTGGTTTCTGTGCAAGAAGGAAGCTGATATGTCAGACTTACAACACACACACACACACACACACACACACTCAACAACAACAACAGTGACCTGTAAAAGAGAACTATGTGGACAAAGACAGTATAATTAATCATAACAGTACACTTGAAAATTGTATAATAGTATAATTAATTACTAAGAGTGAATCAGTGTTCCTGGTGTGCTTTAATATCAACACACAGTGTCAGTCTGATGGATGGTGGTGATGGTGATGATACTAAAATTCAGCACTGCTACACGTCACAATGGCAGTAATCTTTAAAAAAAATTGTATCATAGATTTTTAGATTGCTGCATTTTCCTACTTTCCCACAAGAACTTAAATGCACCATTGAAAACTAATTTTCAAAATGCAACCGCAACTGTTTTTTTTTTTTTACAAACGCTAATAAACATCTGGGGTTACAGAGTTCCCTAAAACAGCTCTGCAGTAATGTTTAAAACAAGCGTAGTTGATATCCGTTAAAGGAACAGTTCAACCAAAAACGAAACTTCAGTCATTATCTAGTCTACTTCCTGATAAGCCAACGCAAAGTCGGTTGAAGTTTCGTAGTCCACAAAACATTTCTGGAGACCAACAGCATGAAATGCAAAACAAAAAATTGCTTTTTTTATGTTTTAAAACAAATCCCCGTTTAATTCAGTTGTTTGACTGCTACAACACTGTTATGCTGTCAAGATCCAGAAATATGTTTCATGTATTTTTTTATTTCCAGCAAAAACAAACAAACAAACAAACAAAAACACTCTGATAAACCCACTTTACCCTGCCCCCGCACTGACAGCAGATAAACACAGTGGTGACAAGCAGGTGAACAGAGTGTCGCTGTCAGCTGGTAGGAGCCATTACCTGTAAAGCTGCATTAACTGATGATTTGGCCACTTGGAGGCAGCGGAATAAACACAATATTGACACAGTAGCAAAGTAATACGTGTTAAACCTTTTTAAGCATCCAGCAGACACGGAGTCATCCATCATTTTAATTGCCTGTGAACGAGTCGTCGCAGGTTTTCCACAACTCAAGCTCAGCTTTCATACTCAAACACACACTTAGGAGTTCATCAGCTGATGGGTGTCAGCATCTCATTAAAGAGGCCAGTGTCTGCTCTGTGCAGGTGTACTTGTCTTACTGTACAACGGGAGCTTTTGCAGAGGTCCTCACGTCATGTGGAACATTATGGTCAGGTTTAGTTTTCAGTGTGGGCTACGGCACATGTGAATCAGGGTGGAGGTTACAGGTCAGGGTTTAAAATAGAGCCGGTGGAAGGTGTTCACTGATTACATGTCTCTCTGCGGGGGAGTGGGAGTGATGCTGAAAGAGGATGGCAATTTAAGATAAAAATAATATGGCAAGAGGGAAGGAAACCAAAGATTACCAGCAATCGATGTCAGTTTGCACCGGCTCTGTTTTTAAGTCTTATTCCAAATCTTTGTACAGAACGGCTTGTAAAAAAAAATTTGCTTTTTTTTTGGGTGTGATCTCTCTTTAAAGCCCCACTCAAGTCAAAATGCATCTTTCTTCCTCTTCCTGCCGTGGAATGTTTGAGCCTCACTGTGCAGAGTGATGTCTGCGCAGATTTTGACACTAGAGGCTGTTTTCATCACAGCGTTACATACGCGTTTACTCCAACATGAGTTTTTCCTGTGGTGGTTAGACCTGTGATCTGTATTTACAACAGCGGCGTGGCACTCAGGATCTGTGCCAACTTCTACATAATGTTGCTTTAAATAAGCCAGATGAAAAACATTTGTGCAAGCTTGTAGAATCTTGACTCCTTAATGAGGGAGGAGTCTGTGTGATTTTAAGGATTTTATAATGGTACATTTTTTTTGCAACCTCCGATGTCAGACACATATTTTTTATATGTGCCTAAAACACATACTTAATATATACACCCAGTCTCTACTTTATTAGGTTCACCTACCTACAACTCACGCACTCTAATAAAACAGTCCTGCAACAATTCCTCCTTCCATGAAGATTACAATTTTCATATAATCTTTTTTGTTTCGTTTTGTACCTTTCACGTCTCACTTGTCTTGTGTTGCATCACCTAAACAAAAAAAAAAGTTATAATATTCGTTTCTTTTTCACTGTTTTAGAGAGGTTTAGATTATCAGCCATAGCAGCGCGGCTTGTAATGTTTTCACCTTCTGAGTTTGTGTGCGTGTGTAATCACGGCACGGTGAGCACCTGTAGACACCTTTCGTAGTGGGAACTAACACAGATGCAATTCGTAGTATTTTGCCAGGTGTTTATGTGTCTGTCTGTCTAACTGCGGACAGATTTTTGTCAGAGTGAGTGTCGCAACTGTGCAAGATGCAGTCCCGAAACTTTGTACATGTGGAGTTCGGATCAAAATTGAAGGGCGTGGTCTCATGTCATGATGTAGTGATGGCTGCTGAGTAGATGGTTCCTAGTCCAATTTAATGATCGTCTTGGATGTTGTGGATCGTGGTGCTGCTGAGCTGCATTTCATATTGTAGAGAGGTGTTTGCTATTAAGCTTAGCTTCATTGATATAAATGGGGTGGACAAAATAATAGAAACACCCCTGACAATAATGCAATACAATTTAACTGCAGCAGTGATGATAAAGTTGAATCGGTTCCTCTCATTAGAGTGAAGTGTCATGTCCATGTGCAAAAGGAGTGCCAGCTATCATTAACACAACGTCCGTCATGGATTTTAATCACTTTTTTTTTTTTTTTTTTTAAATCACCTTTTAGAGCGTTTCTCAAATCAGGGCAAAATGTAACGAGCAATAAATCCACTCTCGACACAGGCAGAGTTCATCTAAATAAAAATCATTTATTTTTCATTAATATTATTATTATCATCATCATCATTCTATCTAGAGAGAGTCCACCATGCCGCTTTCAGTACTGGAGTAGTGCTAAGACGTCTGTCTGTCTCTTGGGGGATACAGGATGGGTAGGGAGGAGGGGGGCAGACAGATGGATGGATGGATGGATGAACAGGTCGGGAGGGGAGGGGGAGAGGGCTTGTACAGGCTCACCCTCCTGCTCATTCTCCATGCTGATGCAAATAAAGAGGGGCTGACATAAAGGAGGGATGACAGAGAGGAGGGACTGAATTGTCTTTAAAAGTAGTTTGTCCTTGTTGACCTACATGAGACTGAGCTGGGAGGAAAAAGACGATTTGGGGGACGACGGGGGAGCAGCTTCAAGCTCATTGGTCAGGCTGCTGGACAGGGAACCAGGACAAGCCAATCGCAGACTGATACAGAGGAGGAGGGTGTACGAATACATGTCTGCATAAGTGTTTGTATAGAGGGTGTGCTTGCATTGACGTGTATGTATGTGTGTGTGTCTGTGTGTATCCGTATGCACATATCTGAGTATGTAACTGGTCAGAGTTACTTTGATCCATTGTCACTGTACACTTGTCAAAGTTACTGTCACAACCGGGTACAAAGTTGAGGTAACAAACATCCTTCTTCTTCCACTTCTGCAGAGAGAAAGAGAACAGAAGAGAGTGAGGAGGAGGAGGACACAACAGAGTGGACATGACATTTCAACAGGCATTGTATCTGCAAGGTTGACCTTTTTCCCCTGATCAGATTGCTGTAATGAAAACCCATCTTTGGCTGTTTATCCTTATTCTCCTCACTGAATAGTTTGTAAGTCTAATGACATCCCCTGGGCAGCAATCTTGTAAAAAAAAAAAAACCAAAAAAACAGAAGTCGATTGGTTAGACACCGCAACAGTAATTTGTTTGGCTGAAAAGTGACATTAAAATGTATCTCACTGTGGCCCTGGAAAAAGTGTTGACTGCTAGGCTTGAGAAGCCCATTTAGCTTGAATCGAACCTGACGCTAGCTTTCTCAGCATAAACACTGCGTAAATTGTGTTTTGAATATAATCTATTTATATGGTATGGTGTAACATTTACTGTCCACCTTTTACAGTACATTTTAGACAAATATTTTAACTAGATGTTATTTGGTATTTTGATTATATCCTATATCTATATAAAAACAAATTTAAAAAAATATTCCAGTGCACACCAGGATACGATTGACACTATTAGTAGTTACAGTTAGGTAGTTTGTACCGTTATATATTTGTGATACCCCATGAAATCCAATCTAATAGATTTTGTGTCTAGTCTTCTGCAAAACTGTGATCAGATCAGCTCAGATCAATAAACTAGTGTCAATTGTATCCTGGTGTGTGCTGGAATATTGATTTTATTGATTGCGTCTACTGTGATTTGCCCTGTACTGGCTGCACGCAGAAGAGAAGCCCTGCTGCGCCTGGAGTATTCATTTTTTTCATTTTTTAATAAATTAAATAATTAACTATTCAGCTCTACTTCTTTCATTGCTCATTTGTCTTTCGTCATAACTTATGTACAGATTTTGCTAAATATCATTATATATACAGTCTATATTATGTGATATTTGTTTATATCATCATAATATCATATAAGACTATATCGTATATCTCACGGCTCAGTTAGCCGGGGAGCCAGTGGCTCTAGAGTTTGACTGGGACCTCGGATCACAGCGCGGGTCACCATGGGCAACGGGGCCCAGCTCAACTAGATTTGGCAGCTCGACGTGACACTGAATACGGCTTGGCACCAAACTGGGACTGAACACAGCCTCCATGACTGCCTGAGGTCGGTTTGACAACAGGCGACGCAGTGCGGAGGTGATTTAGACCATGGCTCAATTCAGATGTCCACCCTCCGGACATGCAGACCGAGCCCTCGCATTCTTCAGTCATGCGTACTGTGACATGTTCAATGTAATCCCATCAAGTCTGCAGGGTATGAGCCACTGATAGGCAGTCCTAAAGACTACAATAGGTGTACAGTCTGAAAATCTATGTATTTTTGTATCATGATGTGGGAGTATATCATTTCCGGCCGACGTGATTCAACAAACGTTTTAAGAAAACAAAACAAAATGCATGGAGTCTTGCTTGGGTGTAGAAAAAGGTGACCCTCTGGTACTCTTCAGTTCAGGGATCCAAGTATAACTTAGAAACATGTTGGCATGTTTTCATTAGACTAGCCATGTACTAATAAAGGCGTTTTAATCATTACCCTCTTGAGTGCCTCAGATCTTTTCTTATAAACACATTTTATGAAGTAATTGTTTCACACGTTCAAAACAAGAACTTTAATTGTGGGCACTCAGCGCTCGTGAAGTGTGATCACACCCGCAAAGTTCACAAGTCTGCAAAAGTGGTGACATCTGGACAACCGCTTCCTGCCAGTACAAAGTCTTATTATGAGACAGGACAGGCAGAGGCTAGCTGGTTAGCACGATAGCTTCAGTAGACATCTCCACAACACAGCACACAGATGTCTTTGCAACGTCAACGCTGTTGTTTCTTCACATTCTGTTGATGATATGAGTCCACTTGTTTAAATAATTTTAAACTAAAACAGTCACTGTCAAGTTTCACATGTAGTGGCTTTAATAGCGTATATTACATAAAGAAATCATCAAAATACACCGTGACCAGTGAGCAATCTTCAAACTGTTACCTGTGTTTCATCGTGCTGTAGTGTTGCCACTGGAAACCATGTTGTTGTCAGAGTTCGACAGAGACTGCTCCTTTATTACTGGGTCTGCGGGAGAGAAACTGCATTTTAAGACTTCCTTACCAATGAGTTAATGCTACTTTGAGTTTCTATCATCTTGAAAACCCAGAGGAAAAAAAAAAACATTTTATGCTGCACTTACCTGACTTTATCACGTCATCATAGCAGTTACGTTACCATCAAACATATGTTCAGCTTGTGCTAGAAACCCTAGAAAACCCCGAAAGGCTCGCTGTGTATGCCGTGTGTGCGCTGTGTGTGGAAGTGTGTGTCCTGCTTACAGAAGTACGGGTGCTCCATGGCCTCTGTGGCAGTCAGCCTCTGTTGGTGGTCGTAGCGTAGCAGCTTGTCCAGCAGGTCCAGAGCTTCAGGACTCACCAGGTGCTGGTTCTCTGTCTGCACAAACTGTTCCCAGCGCTTCCTGCTCTGCCTGCGGGCACACAACAGTGACATCACTGACCCATATAACCGATATAAGGACATTCTCTTGTGTCCTGTACTCTGGTTTGTTTTTGATATGTTTTCCATTATGCTCATATAGGACCATATCTGACCAGCACATGACAACAGGAAGAAAAACTGGAGGATTCAAACAGCTGAGCAGTGGGAACTGAAGCAGCGGTGAACAGTGAGTGTTTACTTCAAAGTGCTGCTGCAGTGACACAGAACTTGAAGGCACCCTGTGGAGTCCGGCTGATATATCAGGTGGGATATTGGCCTATCACAGATGTATCAGTATCAATGTTGTCCAATGTGCGCAGATCTCAAACTTTTTTTTTTTTTTTTTTTGGAACAGAACATAATGCACAAACAACATTTGTTGGGGTCATTTAGAATTCTATACATGTAAAATATTCAGGCTCCATCCCACATTTGAGGGATCACAGTGTGTGTATTCAGTTATCGGCTTCATTCCAAATGAATAAATAATACATTTAAAAAAGATAATTAATAAATAAATAAAGTAATGTTTTGAAAAGTGGGTCTTTTTTTATATATATACCCTGGATTTATCAGGTTTCTAAGGTTTCAGGGTAAAACACTGCGTTCTGGTGATTTACAAGAAAAATCAACAGTGTACCTTTAAGAGTGTGTAAGTGCGGCTCAAACTGGTGTCAAAGACGTTTCCCACCAAATTTCCCCTCAGCACATTACATAAGAGGAGCAATAACAGGGAGCTGCAGTGGGAAAGGTGAACTCATGTTTGGAGCTACCACTGTGATGCAGTTTATACAGGCAGGCAGGACAACACGTTTCTTTGTGTGCTGGAAAGTGGAAATCGACGGTCCTAATCAGGCGTGCTAGGATTACAAGGACAGAGCCTATAATGGGGCTTCCTTTTCAAGATGTATCATGCCTTTTTTTTTTTTTTTTTATCTGTGTTGGGACTGTTTTAAGAGGCCGGGTGAGAGTCAGAAGAGGACCAGCAGCACTGAAAGTTTCAAAATATCAAATTAGCACTCTCAGTGAGCTGCTCAAGGACTTTAGCAGGGCAGACGTTCTTCGGCTAGTGCTCATCAGGATATTTTTAGCCTGCATTTGGTCTCAACCTCTACTTTAGATTCAGCTCCAGAGCAGTTCCTGTATGTTACAATATGTGTGATGGGAATGCCAGAGGCAAAGTCAGAGTGGACGTACTGTCCCAGCAGGTCTTTGAAGCGCGGGTCCAGTTCGATGTGGTATTTACGCAGGTAGCCAAACAGCTCGTCTGTTCCCAGGACCTTGGCGATTCTCACCAGCTGGAAAACAGAACGGACCACAACAAACTCTGAAGCGCTTTGAAACACGGGGAACTCGGTCACATTGCGGTTGACACATTTATCCACTAACCCTTTACAAATGAATCTTAGAAATCTCCTCAGATCTCTAGTTGTGTTTGTGCTGAATGTCAGCGCCGTCTTTCTGCTAAAACGGTTGACACGTGAGAGTAAGGCACAACAGATTATAGCCGATACAGATCCAGGACACAAATACAGGTTGTCTCCATTACATGTTTCTGACATCCTGCGCCTAACTGGGACACAGGATGCACCCAACACCTCTGTGTGTGCACAGAAGTGAGCCAGACGTTTGGATTTTTCCCAGTATGTGTGCATGAAATCAGTAAATCATTATCCGTACTAATCTGTTTCAGTCACCTTGAGTGTGCTGCTTTTGTTCCCGGTGTGTTTGTGTGTGAGCTGCACCACGTGTGTCGCAGGTACCTGGTCGTAGTTGTCTTGTCCATGGAAGAAGGGCTCTTTCTGAAAAATCATACTGGCCAGCATACAGCCCAAGCTCCACATGTCTAGACTGTAATCATACATCTGAAACACAAAATCATCAAACAGCACTGCCGATGATGAGAACACAGGCGTCAGGATTATCCATGTGTTGTGACAACATTGTCTCATCAATGTGTGACTGCAGGCCTTCTAAAAAATGTATATGCTGTGTGTGCACATGTGGTGTTCTTGCGTGTAAAGCGATACAGAAAGTGAAGTGTCTCTGATGGTTTTGTGTGGGCAGGTGTGTGTGTGTGTGTGTGTGTGTGTGTGTGTGTGTGTGTGTGTGTGTGTGTGTGTGTGTG
>OMLP01033053.1:0-31420 GCA_900302685.1 Spondyliosoma cantharus | reverse complement strand
ACATAACCCAGACAGAGGTTCGGTTTGTAGGAAAACACATGCATTTTGTGAGGCAGCAGCACCTGCTACACACACACACACACACACACACACACACACACAGACACACACATTACTTTCACATAACGAGCAAAAGCCCTCAGCCTCCAACCCTCTAAATTTGTTTTTATTCGCTGTTTTCTATTCTAGTATTTTTGCCCTTTTTATGAGCTGTCGCTGATGAGCGCTCCTCCTACACACACACACACACACACACACACACACACACACACACACACACACACACACACACACAAACACAAACTCAAACAATGGGCCGGAGTGGTCAGGCATGCAGACGAGGACATAAATCAGTGTTATTTGTTGGAGATAGAGTGAATGCATGAGCCAAGATGTTGGTTCTGCCAGCGCAAGTGGACAAATTCAGATTCTACACGAGAGCCTCTGACAAGAGAACGTTCAAACAGACACAGTACAGACACTTTTGGAATTGACATCAAAATGAAATACTTTTATAATGTGGATGGAAGATGGATGGAATCTATATGTTTTGTTAAGACAATCAGTTCAGCTTTTTTAAGGAGTAAACACAATGCTGTTTGGCATTCAAGCATTCAATCATTCAGCAACTGGACTGTTGGTGTAAAGCGAAACAACAACCTCCAAGCTGGCAGCCTAAGACTAACTTGTTTGCTAATGCTACGAATGTAAACAAGCTAGCAGCTGTTACTTTTATTTTTATTTTTTTGCAGGGATTTGGCAAATATATTGCCAGGCCCTGACTCCCCATGTGCAAAGTTTTCCTCGACACTATTCTTCAGAGGCACCATCAGTTGAGTTTAAAAGGTGCAGTATGCAGTTTTTGGGGAAGAAATGTAACTTTACTTTACTTTATTGACTGATTCTTTATGGCTAAACAAACTAAATAAAGAAACTGTCTTTGTTTTCATGACTGAATAAACTGAATAAACAAACTGACCTTAAAGGACAACGCAGTTTCATACTGTTTGACATTGTTTATATGTGGCGGACCCTGCCACCTTTCTAGCTTCAGACAGTGTTCTGGGGACCTTATTGAGATGGAGCTTCTTCTACAAATCTACACAGTACCATTTTGAAGACGTGCAAACAAGTCAGAGCATTGACACACGGGGTCCTATTCCTGCTGTTGATTCAAATTCACAAGGGATTCTCAGGAAGTGCGGCACGCATGAAAGCCAGCGTTGCTGCTTTTTTATTTTATCTCACTGATATCAGTGTCACTGTCATTAAAGTGTGTCAGAGGCATATTGAGTTACTGCTAATGCAAACAGACTCCCTCAAATTAAAAGCATTTAACATGGTGTGGTTTATTGTGCCGTTTGAAATTCGATATATTGACCGACCTTCTTTATTAAAACAAAGTGGCAGGACTGTAAACGGATACGCGAGTTGTTCATCTGTACTATTTCCTGTAGTATTCAACTGCATTGCCGTTAGCACTAGTAGCCGTGGGTGCCGCAATATGAACCAGGAATGAGATCTTCCTTTTCTTCTTCTTTTAGATTACATTAGATTTGTTTTATTGTAAAGTCCTGAGACATCAAAATGCACTTAGAAAAGCCATCGGTCAGAGACGGGATCTAAAGCGACACCTCCAGAGACTGCAACCTGAATGCAGCGCCTCACACTGCTCGGCCTCCCTGACCTCCTTGCACAAGGAATCCAACTTTAAAAGGAGTTGTCTGAAAAGTTGATTTAATGATTTCTTTTCCCCCACGTACCTCCGTCACTGCCTGAATGTAAGGTTGTATATTGCGGATGTGTCCCCTTAGGCATGTAGCAGATCGCTTAAAGAATACAAAACAAATTATTTAGGAAAAAAAAAATCTATCCGTTAATTAAAACCTTAATTAGAAATGTCTGAAAATGAATCTGAATAGACAGTATGTCCTCCAGTGTTGCGCCCTGAGGCAAATGTGCAGACCTAGAACAGATTGCACACCACTCTTTTTTTTTATTGTGGATACAAATCAAAGAAACTATTAAAACCACAGTGTGGCTATCAATGTTAATTGATCCATTGTACAAGATACTGTAGACGGTCAATATGAGCGACTGGAGAACGGTGAAAAGATTGCAACATCAGTCTGACGTTTAGAGAAAACAAACTCTCAACTCGAAAGGTTCGGCTGAAGGTTAAACTCTCGGGATGATCGGTACCCATGTGCTGCTGGAGCACTGAGGGACTGACCGCTCCACTGGCTCTGCTCTTCAACCTACAGGACAAAACTGTGACCAATGAGGGCCTCTCCCAGGTGTGACTGTGTGTACTATATGTAACCCTCTCTCCCTGCGCAACTACACCTCAGGCCAAAGCTATAAATAATGGAGATTGTTCTCATTTCCCCCTATTCCACGTGCTCGCTGCTGTTACAGCTTTATGTTCTGCTCTCTGCAACTTCCTTACCAGGAGGAACTTTCTCAAACAATCTGTTGGTGTTTTTCCATTTGATTTATGTCTGATGAAGCAGCTTCTGCTTGTTGAACAGCCAGACGTCACTTCAGCCAGACTGGAGGGATATGAGATAGTGAGGAACACCTGACGCAGAAATGATATCAGGTGCACGATGCATTAATGCACACATGCTCCCAACGCGCGGCCGTGAGTAAACGCACCGCCGCGCATGTGTGAACGTGGAACCCAGACACACACTCGCATGGTAATTTACAGTAGACTGTGTCCTTGATGTGAGGCCCAAGGAGCTATTTTGAGTGTCCCACTTAGGCAGCGAGGCAGCTAAAATCCATACATCCTTCTGTGGCAGCGAGACACAAACACACGTGCACAAATTTTCACATCACACACCTATTAGGGTCACATGCCTGTCCGGGGTATGCATTTTTTGCCCATTTCGGTTCTGTCAATAAATCAATTTCTCTAATGAAATGACGCAGTGATTGATAGTGTTCACCCTTACAGAACAGGGTGACCTTACACAGCCTTCACAATGCATTCTCGCACTGCTGCGGTTTATTGAAGTTTTGTTCAGCGTTTTATGACACTTTCCCCACATTTGCCAATAATTTATTTTGAATCAAGTTCCAAGGAAAAAAAAAAAGCAAAAACATCAGCTAATAAAGAGCATCAGAGGAAGAAAAGTATATCAGTGAGACTTTAAAGGTGCACTTTTTAGCTTAATAATCAAACTCTCTTTGTTTTTATGACTGAATGACTGAATAAACAAACTGACCTTAAAGGACAACACAGTTTCATACTGGTTTACTTTGTTTATATGTGGCAGACCCTGCCACCTTTGTAGCTTTGTCGCAGTTAGCGGTTACTCTGGTAATATACTACCCCCTATCTTTGTGAATTATGAATTCAAAGAGGTGGACAGTTCTTACATAATAGCACCTTAAAGGCTAGGAACTTGAATTATGAGCTACAATTACTTTTGATAACGGGACCAATGAAGGATATTTTTAAGTCAAAATCGTCTACATTTTGCTTTAAAATATCTGTTGTCAAATCTTTTGGCTTCATCCACATCATCATAAAACTTGCAGGGAACATGTGACTGCACATAGCGTCACACGCCACTCTTACTCCTGCAGGGCTTGAACTTAATTTGAACCAAGGGTCACGATGGTGACCTTTACATAAGAGAAAAGAGAGAAGGGGAGAGGGAGGCGCAGAGAGGAGAAGCAGACAAACAAAAGTGAGAAAAAGAAGCAAGGGGAAACGCAGAAAACTGGCAGAAATTCCTTAGTTCATTCCTCAGAGTAATACAGAAAGACAGGCAGTTAGGTAAACTGACTCGGATATCCACTGGGCAGCAAGGGGAGAAGGAGGAGGGTGGGGAAGAGTGTGTGATTCGGGGGGATGACAGGGCGATTAGGAAGTGGGAGGAGGAGAAAGGGTTGATAGAAAAAAAAGGGAGGGCGAAGAGGATAAATGTTGCTCCCAGAAGGAAAAACAAAAAAGAATGATAAGAGATCGGAGGAGGCAGCTCACGGCAGGTAACCGACATGGAGGAAACATTGCGGACTGCGCCGGAGTGATTCGGTGACGGAGGAGGTTGAGGAGAAACAGGATGAATGCTAGGAGTGAGAGAAGAAGGAGAGGAGAGACGGAGGAAGAGAGAGAGAGAGAGAGAGAGAGAGGTTTGAGGGGGAGGAAAGCAATATCAGCGCTGGGAGACGGAGAAGAGAAGATACCGAAAGACACAACAAAACAAGCGTTATTTCGCGGGAGCACATGATTGACAAAACACCTGCATACCCTCGTGTGCTCGGGCACCGCTGTTGCATCTCTCCCTCTGTGCATGTATGCCTTTATTGTGTGTGTGTGTGTGTGTGTGTGTGATGGCCTAGAACAGTAATGTGCGCCTTCTCCTCAGCTGGGTTGATCTCATTGTGTCAAACTCGGGGCTTTGACTAATCACTCTCAAATAAGAGGACTCAGCGAACAGTTGCGCACACGCTCGCATGACCACACACGCACCGCACAGCAATGCAAACTATTTTTCCCTCCGTCCACACCCCCGCCTCTCCCTCATCTATCGCTGTCTCTGTCACACTCTCAATCCATCTATCTTCTTTTTCCCGCACCGCTCCAACCGTTTGCCATCTGTCTCTCAACGCCGACATCTTCCCATACGCCCATAGTCTTTCTTTCTATTGGTGACTTTTTCTGCGGTCAGTTTGCGTCCCGCTCTCTCTTTGGTAGATTTGGTTTAGATGGTGAACAGTGTCCAATGACAGGAGAGTTGGGAGGAAGACAGTGCATGGGATGAAGGTCATGGGTTTGGTTTGATTTAAACCCTCATTCAACATGGTTCCAATCATATTTTGAGAAATATTCTTAACCCCAACCGTAGTGTGAGCTAATAGATCCCCGGATGGAATTGGATTGGTTCTCCGCTTTAACAGGGAGGCCAGAGGAGTAAAGCTGCTTGCCATCATGGCAGCTCAAACCAAAACAATGAATGAAGAAAAGTCAAATCACCAAAGAGAAGAAACAGCTACATTTTGGGAAATATGCTTATTTGCTTTCTTGCCAATAGCTAGATGATAGAGCCAGAGGACTGACACTTCTCTCGTAGCCTTTTGCTCAGCACACAGACCCAGCATGCAACGGTTAGCTTAGCTTAGCTTAGCATAAAGACCGGAAACATAGGGAAACAGCTTGCTGACATAAATAGAACACACTCAGTTGTTAAATACACACAAAAACTGCAATGTAAAAAACAGCATGTTGTAGTTTTGCTGGAGGTAAAATGAGGGAGTATTTTTTGGTAGGGAGCAGTGACTTTCTAAAGTCACAGCTGGTGTCCTAGTAGGAAATAATATTTCCAAATATTTCTTCCACGGTGTAGAGTTTTAGTACGATATCTGAGAGGCAAAAACACACAAGATTTTGCATTTAAGTTCTGTTTCTTTCCTTCAGGGTTTTCTATATGTTGTTTTGCATGTACAAGGTTTTGAAAGGTTGAAAAGGTCAAAGTTCGCACCAATGAAAGCTCATCCCTCCAACTGGAAACACTGCTCCTCGTTGGTAGTTCCGCCTAATTTTTGCGACTTTGTGGCATCTTTTTGCACATAAGAAATGATTTGGCACATCTGCTCTGTTGTTGTTAGGGCCGCTGGCTCAGGCGTGTGAGCCGACCAATCAGAAGAGAGTTGGTATTCAGGTAAAGCAGAGCATTTCAGAAGGCTGCAGCACTGGACAGAGAAAATGACGTATTTTTGGAGCATTAAAACATAAACCTGTTCTAGTAGTAACATGGGATAAAATTATGAACCTGATAATGAGCATAACATGTCTCCTTCAAAGGGTTCTGGGGTTTGTTATGGACCTACATGCGCTTTTAGATCAATCTTCACCATTGCAGCTCACTGATTGTTCCTAGTTAAATGTGCATTATGTAATTACTGCCACTAGGCATCTCTCAACAAAACAATAACAAGGGGTGTTGTTGTTGATTTTGGGAGTTTGGTGATGTCATGAAGTGGAATCATGGCAGTTATTGTCTACTTTCCTATATGAAAATACAAAAATCAAACACTAGTAAGTGGCTAGATAGCAAGTTCAACAACTTCCTTCCTCACTCTCTGATGTATCACCGGTGTTTCTCGTGTTTCCCCAGAAGTTAAAGCAACTAGATGGGGTGAAGGGGCCATGACACCGTTGACAGGCAACCAAACACACTGAATAAAATTACAGATTTCTCTCAAATTGGACATTGTTGGAAAAATTTGGGGTAACGTAGGCACAACAATCTACAAACTACATAACAAAGTCTTTTTAAGTTATTTTTAATGCAGGAATGGAACACATTCTGCCTTTAAACTATTTCTTTTTTGTGCTTTTACCAAGCTCCAGTGAAGTGGCTGCAGAAGTGGGCTCCTAAAAGGGGTTCTGAAGAGTTCAAAGCAATATCAGTCGCAGTTTCATTTTACCAGAATTCACCAGATCACAGTGAGACTTCATATGGATGCTAATAATGGGGTCATTTTGATTGGATACAAGACAAGATTTATGTTCATGTAGGACAGAATCTTTTCAGGTCTTCGGTAGAGATCAGTGTGTGTGTGTGTGTGTGTGTGTGTGTGTGTGTATGTGTGTGTATTCAGTACTCTAATTTGTGTGTCTCTTCAGCTCTGGTGTAAAATGACTTTGTCCTGGAAGCCCAGATTTACTGTTACCTTCCTAATACACACTGAGGAGCAGGTGCATGCCTGTATGATTGTGTGTGCGTGAGTGTGTGTGTCTGTGTGTGTGTGTGTGTGCGCGTGTCTTATGAGTGATTGCAGTTCGACCTTTACTTCTGGCAACCTCTCCTGGATTGCACTCAGATCAAGATGGCAAGTACTCTAAATGTGTGTAGTGTGTGTGTGTGTGTGTGTGTGGTTTGATGGATGCCACAGATCATGGCTGTTGGATTGCATTGTGGTGAGCCAGCCCGGCCAAGTCATATCACATTAACACACACACACACGCACGCACGTACATGCACATGCACACACACACACACATGCACACACATGCACACACTTACACATGCCCTCTCATGAGTGGATGAATGAATGAAAGCTGCGATGATAAAGAATGATTGGAAAGTGGTCCGGTGGGGGTAATTTTCATTCCTCTGTCAGATTTTGTGCCTAATTATATGTGTGTGTGTGTGTGTGTGTGTGTGAGAGTGAGTGTGTAGACTATTGTATAGTGACTGGAAATATGCACATACACAATATCTTCTTGAGTGAAAGGTTCATTTAGCTATTATTCATTCACAGACACATCCATTATCTATCTATCTATCTATCTATCTATCTATCTATCTATCTATCTATCTCATATAATCAGATCTCTGTCTCTCATATAGTGTTGTGTATTGTATGCATATCTATTGTCTAGCCTTACATTGCGTCATCTCACAGCAGGGAAGTCACGAGTGCTGCTGCTGCTGCTGCTGCTGCTGCTGGCCATGTCAGGTTGAGGCGCACCACTCCCTGCGGCCTACTGGGGGCAGTGTGAGCCATGCATTTACATGCTGCTGTCAAAGTAGAGCAGCAAGAAGCAGCGGCAGCAGTGTAACAGCTGGGAGTTTTTGCAGTGTTGCGTGGCTCTGCTTTGCGGATGGGAGTGTGTTCAGCAGGGCACAGTTCAGACGGAGGAAAGAGAGGGAGACGGATACAAGTTTGTAAATGAGTTAAAAGATGCAATTGCCTCCAGCACATAGCTGTTAATTACCCACTTATTCGGTAGCCCTGCTGTAAGCACATCAGAGTGTCATGCATGTGTGTGTTATTGTATAGGTGGCCCAGTTTTTAGGAGAATACCTCCTCCTGCCATGCTACCATTGAGCTACACATCTGCTCTGCTTTCAGCTACTGCCCCACAAACACGGCTCAATGTTACAACCAATGAATGCATGGATGATCCGTATAGACAAGAATGTCATACGAGAGCCCCCAGGCAAGATCATTAGTGATCATGTATTGAAGTTTTCATTTTTTCTACTGATCCGCTGTCATTTACTTTCAACACTAAAGCTGGACAACAAGGCGACAGAGAAGCTCACTTGTAACTGTGAACACCAAGGATTCAAATCTTGAGGTTGATTTGGACCATCTGAAGAAAGGACAGAGGATCGAAAAGGTAGCTTTGGTCAGCAAGGAGTAACAGAGTGTTTGATTAAGAAGTCTCCCAAACCACCCTGCAGTGGCTCCTTGTCGCTTTGCACATCAGATTCACACTGGTACTGGTACTCGTACTCGTTGAGGATCTTACAAGGGAAGTCTGGATACAGAAATCCTCAACTTCCTGGGTATGGAATTACTTAGATCTGCCGCATATGTTGGACCCATAGAGTGTGCGCACTCACACTTCCGCTGACCGAGCCGTCTGTCTGACTAGCCCCTGGCTAACCTCTTCTAGACTTTTCAATTGTTATCGGACTGAATGGATCAAATTGTGACAGTGAAACAAGTCATTTTGCGGGGCTGGTGATGCTCAAGAAAATAATCCATCATTTTCCTGTGCCTTCTTTCAAATTGGTAGCTTATGGGGAAAAAAGTATTTTTGGGTCCCAATGCACCACATGACATTGTTATTTTAGGGAAAGGCAGCAATTACCTATTGCACTCTTCCTGAGAGCTCAGTATTTGTCTACATACAGGACATGGAACGAGTTCCGAAATACATATTATTCTAAATGTTGTACTTGATGAAATTCAACATAATTTATGAGGATTTGACGTTTGATGGACTGGTGATTCTGAAGTGAAGTGACTCCCTCAGTTTTTGGAGTCGTATCCACATGGTTGAATGGTTGAAAGTCACTTTGGATAAACGCATTAGTTAGATGGATGTAATGTAAACTAGAGATTGCAACGGCTGAAGTAATCACAAAGGGTTCCCCTTGATAAAGTAAGGGCTGTCTTCTTTTAAATGGTGAATGATGGTAAACATGGTCTGAGAGGCTACCTAATAAAGAGGGGCGAGTGATGACACACCTCCTTGACCGCGCAGTGGAGAGCAGATTAATTTAGCATTGTGTGTATGAACTATGAATCTCAGGGGGCGTCCTCGTTCACTCATTCATTATTTTGTTTAGTTGAGAATATAGTGAGCTGTAAAATCTTTGTAATTTCAGCGTCGTTGCTGACAACTATGGAACCCCACAATGATAATGTTTGCATAAAATGTGACACGTTTCTCATAGAATTTTGATAATATTATTAAAGTAACCATATCCACTAATACACTGCCATCCGAAATTAAGTGTTATTTGTTGTTTTGTCGAAGATTTATTCATACCACTGCCCTTAGAACAGTGAGTCAACCTAAAAAATGGCTGCAGAGTCAGACTCTGTTTTTCAAATGGGCATACTCCCATTACTTTGTGTTCATCAGAGAAAGGACAACAGCTTAATACTCAAGTGCAATCCATGTGTTGGGAACAGCTACATATTAGGAAAGTAACCCAAAATACACACCTGGAGAGGGTTGATGCTAATGCTGAGCTAACAGGTGAGCGATCAAGCAGAAGCAACAGAAGTTGGATTTCTCTGGACCTACCGTCATCGTTTGCCCACTTAATTGAAATGGTGTAGGGTAAATTTAGATCAATATGTACCAAATAGGGAGTGATTTCAGACACAGCCAATGACTCTGGATCACAGAAAATAGAACTGAATAAAGAGTAGAGTAGAATTACCATTGAGACCAAACAGACCTGACAATTCAATAGGCTTCATATAAACAAAAGTGTGCCAGATCGTTGACATGTGTTTGTATTTATATGGGTCAGTGTGTGTTGCTGAACGTGCCTCTTCATCGCCATTTGCATGAGTACCCCATTGCACGAGTGTGTCTGTGTGTGTGTGTGTGTGTGTGTGGTTTCACATGTGTTATTTGAACACAGAGGGCTTGGATTCCCCATCAAAGGCCCATTCACAGTGAAGTGGCAGAGGCAGCCTCTCTGCCTGCCACCAGCTCTAATTAGTCATTCACACTGGTTATCGCCAATCAGCATCTTCTTTTAGCTCTCGAGAGCTAACGACACAGAGAGGGGCGCGCACACACACAAATATGCACGCACATAAACAAACATGGAAAAAACACTTGCTGACGCACACGTGTGCCCTCCCCTGCAGGAAAAGCAAATATGGTTGCAGGCATTGAAGGGCATTTCACCACATAAACAAAAAGGGATCTGCTTCCTTTCAATCAAAAAGACGGTTTAAAAATGGAGAATCATATACAGGCTTCAGAGAGAGATGTACCTTTCTCCAGGTCTGATACAGATGCTGTGGCAACAGACTGCCACTGGGATTCAATTATGCCATCATAGCATCAAATTAAATATATTGGGCTTGCTACTTCGCTACTACTCATTTTTTTTCAAATACACAAAATGCCAAAGCTCTCAGAGATTCACATTTAATTAAGAAGACCCAAGTGACATATCCACAAATTGATTTTCTCATTTAATGTTCCCAATGATGTCGGCCTTACTAGAGATTTAAATGCAAATGCCTTTTTGGGGGTTTTGTTTACTTCCTAAAAACCTACTTTATTTTGTTCTCCTACTAACGCTGATAAATATTAATAATGAAAGTTGTTCTTCTAAACAACACGGCTCATCAAATAGTTTTACTCCTTTTTCTTGGTGTAATTCCTTTTATGTGACAGAGACAACAAAACAGACAGTCTTCAAAGAGTAGAAGAATTCGGCGGGACACAAACGACTGGTGAGTGAGAACAGGATGTGTTCAGCACTTAGATTTCGTCTGAAGGCCATCACACCAGAAGGATCCTATTGAAGTCAACATGAACCAAAGAAAAGACTTTGAAACTTTGAGAGATGTTGAATGTATCTGGGTATGAACACGTATATGAGGGTATGTATGGACATGTAACCATGTGAAAAAGTAGTTCAAGCCAAATAATGTTCCATCTCCATTTTTATCCGACTTGGGGGCAAGATTTACTGAAACAAAACCAAAAAAAGCCAAGATGGAGAGATGGAAGGTGCAGCCACTGGCTGCACAGCTTCTTTCTTTTATACTAATGATAGTTCCTTCCAATCAACGATCCTTGTGTTTTTTTCAGTTCTCCTGATGTTGATCATCCATTCGTGAAACGACCGGGGAATTAGGGAGGTACGTGACAGTTTATGTGTGGTGCAAAGGCATGAAACAGGTGAGCTGACAAAGGGGATAAAACGAGAGGGAAACAAACATATGTCTTTATTTTCCTGCCAAGTGTGCACCGAGGCAAGAAACAGGTCCATCACGCAGCTGCGGAGAATCATGTAATTTGTAGAAAAAATAAATAATAAAAAGATAAATCCTCAATGTGGGAAGCCATTGAGAAGAAGAGCCTGATAAGAATCAGAAAACGTACACACACACACAAATAAGGGCACTCACTTGGGAGTTAGCGCCCGGTCAGATCATCTTTTTCCAGTTCAGTGTGTCCACTAGCAGCAACTGAATGGAAAATCAGCTGTGAGCATGTGCACTTGCCTCCATGATTCAATCCATGTGTGTATCTCATCAACAATATGTAACACTGAAAACACTTTTTGTGACATGCAATGAAACAGTCTTCTTTTGATCCTTCTTATTCTTCATCCCCATTTTGTTCTCACTTTCCTCCTTCCCTTTCGCCCTCACCCTCACCCACGCTCCCGTCCGTTTTTACGTCATCGAGCATCGAGAACAGTTTGTCACATTAGTTTTGCTGCTTTGCAGAGAAGTGAGAGGGAGGTACAGAGCGTTGACCTTCCTCGAGACAAAGGCTTTCTGCATCTTAAACAGCGTGTGTTTTCTGAAAGTTTGAGCTTGCAGATGGTCGCCTCTCTGCTTATGCGACGGGCAATTTCGCGTAAGGGCCCCTGCTGTCGCCTCTCGTCGCACACACGCGTGCGCGCAAACACACACGTTGAATGCTGAAATTCAAATTGGTAAAGTGGAACTCGCAGAGTTTATACACTTGAATGTACGTGATCACACAGCAAATGAACTCCAAAAGAAAGAAATGGAATAATCTTAAAGGTGACGGTCCAACAATCACACACATTTTAAACACATATACAGCTGTGGAGTTCTTCTTAATGGTTCTGGTTGTAATTTGGTTGTACAGGAGGCTGTTGCACAAAGTCTCCCATCAATGACTGTTCAGAGCTTAAAACTTCAAAATTTAGATCACCTTTTTTTTATTTGGGGTATAATCCCACAGAATGATGACAGAAATCCGATGTATTTAATGTCCTGTTTCTAATAGCAGGGTGTTATATATATATATATATGAAGTTCAAAATGTTCCTTTATACTGATAACCTGAGTATGAAATGGGCATCAAGCTCTGCTTTATTTATGTACTTAATTCTACTCTCCAGTTAGTACAAACCAGTACTGTAATGGTTTGAGGTTTTGTTTTTTTGTTGAAGTTCTGTCCTCATGTTCATGTCCTCATTTTGCTCTTTACCTGTGTTCTGGTAGTTATTGCTCCCTGTGAATTTAAGTCCTTGTCTTCCCCTCTCTCTTTTTCAGGTTGTCTGTTCTGTTTGTCATAAGTCTCTTGTACCTGGTCCTGTTCCTGTCTGTGTCCCTGTGTCAGTCCTGTTCCTTGTGTTCCCAGCTCTCTCATTGGTTTGTACCTGTTTTGATTTTTGCACTTTTTATATTCCATTTTTGTACTTCTTGTGTGTCTGTTTTTTGCCTCTTGTTTCTTGTATTGTGGATACCAGCTTCTGTTCAGTTACCCGACTGCTCATGTGTCTTGATTTTGGGTTCCTTTTTGTTTAACCACGAGAGCATGACCGAATTAATATATTGTACATGGTGTATCAAATTGTCCTAGTTTCAGAAATGGGATTTTGATTATCTGTATAAAGGTTTATTTCTGTTTTACTTCTATGTTTTTCTTTGTCTAAAAACATTTTACGAGTTGTGTTTTTTCTATTTTGAATGACTAATTTTCCTGCCTGACACCAGCCACTCATTCACACATTTCTATCTGTCCTTTTGTACTTTGTTCAGCCACCTCTCTGCCCCTTTGTGACTACACTGTGAGTAATAACCATCAGCAATGCCGTGCCTCAGCAGCATCTAGGATGCTGAAGGTCAATCAGAGGCCAGCGAGCCTCATATGGCTCCCACAGTCCTTAAATACTGTCCTTTAATTACATTTCATTTGTCAGCTTTAAACAGGAATTCAACACAGACATGTTATTATTTAATCACTCTGGTGTTCACTGTGTGACTGCCAATCTGAACTGTCTGGGGTCTGTTCATGAGGATGTCCAATATCCAGTTGCAGAGTGTGGTAATCAAGCCCAGAGTGTGAAGTTGTTCCAGTCAGCTTCAAGGTTGAGATTGTATTGAAAGCTGAGCTGAGATCAACAAGCAGCAGTTATTCTATTTCTCCAGGTGTGTGAAGACTGAGCGGAGTGCAGTGGATATGGCATCTTCTGTGGATGCTGCTTCTGAATGCATGCTGGTGAGGGTCAGGACTGACAGGGATGTTGTCTTTGATGTGATGGAGAAAACCAGTTTCTCAAAGCGCTTTACAAAAATGGGTGTGAGTGCCTCAGGTCACTCGACACTTCAGAGTTTTTAGGTACAGGACGCTGTAAAGGCTGATCAAAGTCATTAAAATAAATCAAGCTGATTGGGAAACGAGTGAGAAACTTTTCAAATCTGATGGTGGTTGGCAGATGATGACCCCGGTTGTCACATTACCAACAAGGCCTGTGACCTTACCCACTGAGACGACAAACAGAGCAGCACTTTGCTCAGCCTTTCGGATGTCCTCTCAGGTGACGGCAGTTTCAACTCCCTGACAGCTGCTTTGCAACACACACACACACACACACATAAAATGCCACCCAGGCCTGCTTGGCATTCTGTTTTTGGTTTGTGTGTGCACGCACAAGTGTTAGAGGGGTATGACAGCTCTGATTGAACCACAATCGGACAATGAATACCAATCTGTGCATTCCCAATCTGTTCTTACTGCCTTTCTCCTTCTCTGTCCTTGTGCGAGCAGACTTTAAGTAGCAGCTGCACAGCCGCCGTGTCTGTCAGTGTTGTTATCTGTGACACAGAGACTCTACATACCCTTTAGGGGTCCTTCAGTAGGATCCACAGGGTGACTAGCAACATGAAAACTTTCGCGAGACAGTTTCCCATGCAGAATAATAATGACTTCTCTTAGTGTACAGTTGGTCTCACCATTGACACCTCACAAGTTGTGATGAGTTATGTATAATTTATCAACATTTCATTATAAATGGAAATATGGAAATAGGCCTTGTCTTGAATGGAAAAATGTTTGATGTTCATTCCTTCCCCACAGATTAACAGTATGTTTTTTTAGATACTTACTGAAATAAATCTTAACATCTGTCGTTTGTGTCAGGCTATAATTGGGTTAGCCACACAAACATGTAAACACCTTTGAGTTTCGCTGTGAATGGAGCGGGTCATTAGGGGAAAGCATCGGAGTTTTTCGGAGCATGGCGCATTAAGATTACATTTCTCCAGTGGTGCGAGGGGAATACCTTAGAAAATGTCACACAGTTCCCAGTTTAGCTTCAAACTGTATGTTTGGCACAATCCACTACATCACTATGAGCCCACATGGTAATAGATTAAAACATGTTATAGTTTAAAGGCGCACTGTGTAGTTTTAGGGAAGAAATTTTAATCAGAAGAGAATGATCTTCACTGACTGATTTTTTTTCAATGCAAAACACACTAAATAAACAATCTCCCGTTGTTTTCATGACTGAATAAACAAACTGACCTTAAACGACAACACATTTTCATGCTGTTTTACTCTGTATGTGGCAGGGTGTATTTCTAGTTTCAAACAGTGTTCCGAGAACAGCTTGTTTATTCCGTTATGGCAAAGATAAATATTTCTGAGTTTGTATGATTACCTCATTAATATAAGATTTTTTTCTCCAAAACTACACTGCGCCCCTTTAACTAATCTACATTTATTGGATGGGCTGTAATTTAACCATTTAACCATCGTTGTATTTCCTGTGTCCCTTGAAAAAACTAATATGCATTTTCAAATGAATAATAAAGTTTGTATGAACAGGACCTTTGATATCAACTGTGACTGAAACTAAAATAGAATAATTTAAAAAATGACATTACTCTCCGAAAGCTGAATAAAATATTCTTATCTGCTGTTCCATCGTTTGACAGCGGCTCGATTGTGTTTCCATGCACACGGCATTCTGAAAAAATGTGCTCATAAATCACATTTTGGATAACCTACTTTCATATTTATCTTTATATCTTTTCTCATGAATACAACTAAATATACCCAAATGAACAGGGGGGCTTAGGAGGTAACAGCGGAAATATGCAACTCACACCAAGAAAAGAGAGATGTAGCAGAATAGTAAACAGGGAGTCTCGCTGTCTCTAATGATAAAATCACAGGGCGGTGCAACGTGCCCTTTTTGTCAGACTCTCACTCATAAAAACGTAACGCACAAAGAGCTCAGGGTATATGAAGTTTGTACACACCAAGTCAACATCAGCAAACCTCCAGCTCTGCTCATGAAATCTCTCTTTAAACTTTCCAGAAGAGCCACAAAAAAGCTTTATGGAGCTCTCTCTCTCTCTCTCTCTCTCCCTCTCTCTTCCTCTGTCATAGCTTGTGTCTGCCTCCATCTCGCAGTTTGAATCTTTAATGCCTTTTCTTCTCTTTATATCTCCGTCTGCTCCGCATCTCTGTCCATCCCACCACGTCTCCAATGCGTTTTTCGGCTTTTTGCCCGAGCATTCGTGTTTTCCGTTGCTGTCAGAAGCTGATCTCAAAATAAAACATGACACAGATGCAAAGTGTTGTGGAAGGTGGGGGTGGGGGAGAAAAGAGAGGGAAGGAGGGAGTACGAAAACACAAAGAGGTAGGAGGGGAAACAGTATGGGTTAAAGGAGAAGCCGTGGAGGGTCAGGCTGCCTAGAGCGGAGTTCACTCTAGTTATTTTCCCTCGTTTTGATTCGTCTTGTTTGAGTTCCCCACTCTTTATTATTTCAGTGCACGGAGTACTTTCGCTGCAGTTTGGAGAGACAGACTCATCGTTTTGCCCTGCAGGAGGGAAATGCAGATGGCATGATGCTCCACTCCTCTCTCATCCCTCACTTCCCTACTCATTTTTCCCCCCCTCTCCTCTCCTCTCCGCCATCCCTAATGAATCAAGAGAATTAATTAGAAAAATATAAAATTAGATGACTGGGGGAATGAGGGAAGAGAGGGGAAGGAGGATGGGGGGCAGCGGGAACGACACAAATGCGTCTCTTTGTGTTCTTTTTTTCTGGAATGTAATTACTTATTTGAACATGTGGACAGTCTGCCCGTTGGCCAGAGATATCAGGCTACATGGCTCTGTTTGTTGTTTGTTTGTTTGTTTGTGCGTGTTGACTAAATACAGATGATTTGACAGATGTGTGTTTATGCGAGATGTTGGCATTTTATCAGCACACATTAATGAACACACAAGCGTCCAGAGCCGGAATATATTAAATATAATTAATTTGTTTATGTGTGGCAACGTTGGTCGGTTGCTTATTGGTTTCAGCTTGGTCTATATATATCAACATCCATGCTGCGATAGATATGCCCGAAAAGCTAAATTCTTATTTTTACCTTGGCCATCAAGGCACGAAACATTCAATGACCTCAAGTGATTTAGTAAATGCCTGTGGTTTGTGTGGAGTCTCTGCATAATGTCAATGTTTCTGAAGTGCACCTTCTGTTCTTCATTGGCCACATTGATAAAAATAGTTCTTTCGCCCACTTTCTGCATGTGCTGTAAGATAAATACACATATGCAGCTAATGTAGATCAAGTAACAGATGCCTTATGTGCTTGGATAAGACAACCTTTAGCTGCTCCCTGTCACTCATCTGAAACGTCAATAGAGCCGATCTCGCAGCACAGCTGCTGACTGCTGTTCGACATATTATGAGCTGCGATCATACCTCTTACTAACTTACAGATGTTAAAGGAAACCTATAATGCTTTTTGTTTTTTTCCTTTCCTCCAGTGTTTTATAAATCATCTTCTGCATGTAAAAGTTCTTGAAAGTTAAAAAGGTCAAAGTCTGCACCAACAGAAGCTCCTCTCTCCCACAGAAACAATAGCTCCTGAATGACCTGGATGACTGAGAACCTTCATCAGCACAGCTCCTGAAACGCCTCATCTGTAGTCCCGCCTTTCTATTCCATGACATAGTGACAAGCACTTTCATAATTTATGCCTAACTATCTAGTTTGGCACGTTAGCATGAATTGATGTAGCACTCCTGCTCTGTTGTTGTTAGTGGTGCTGTGTCAGGCATGTGTGAGCTGACAAACGAGCAGACTGTGTATTCGGAATGAATAAATGTTTCTTTTGTAACTTAACTTCCTAAGTACATACGATACTAATGTTATTAAGTAACAGTAACTATATCACTTAGCTGAAATAGCTTAGCACTGACTTTCGGTTTCACACTGGACATGAAGAGGGGACATCTGAGTGAAAGTTCGGTCTTTGTTGACACCCTGTCTGCCACCGTATGTGAACTTTGTTGCTCTTTATGCTCCATCACCTGGCTTCCTCCTTTGCAGCGTAATGCTCACTACAGCCACTAGAGGTTGCTGCCTAACACTTAACTAAAATATGGGTTGCAATAAGCTGCTTTCACAATACCTACAATCCTACAAGGCTGCCACATGCAGCGTTGGCATATCGCGTCGAAATAGATTGCAAATATTATTTCAAACTTTATAGCACAGTGAAACCTGGCTGTAGAATCACTTCTGGAGGACATTGTTCATTGACATTGCAGTGATTGTTCACACGACAGACACAGTTTAGTCAAACAAGAAGGTGTGAATGTTGGATTGTCAGAAAGTGACAACAATCCCCCCCTCAATCCGGCAGTGGAAACATATAGGGGGAGCAGTGACGTGCAGTCCCTGCCTCACCTGTTAAAATATAACTTAAAAACACTTGCTGTGGTTTATTCATTCATTAAGAGGAGGAAATTCGGACTTAAGCTTGTGACTTCTATAAATTAGTTTTCTGTATGATTTCAACATTTCGATGGTCAAAATCGCAAAATTTACGCATTTCCTGCTCAAATACATGAGAGAACGGTGAGGTGAGGCAGCGATGAGCCGTGCCTCACCTCTGACGGCGCTGTGCCACACACACTGACTGACGCAGGCAGTTGGAGCATGGTCATTGCTGTCTCTCTTTATATCACCATTATACATGTTTGATTACAACATAGGGCCAGTGCGGAGCTCCATACGCACAACGCGCGTCGCTGCATGCTCTTCATCTATGCAGAGGGCGGATTTTACGGTGTTCACTGTGGTGTTCACTACATCCACTTACTGGTGGAGTATCTGAAGCTGGCTCGTAACCCGAATTTTAGCTCGCAACTTAGCAACTAAAAATCGTCCGAGAGACGGCTCATATCTCGAAAAATTTGTTAGTTGGGACACTCGTAAGTCAAGGTACCACTGTATAAGCTTCTATTTTGGGTTCATATATTTGGGTTCATATATTTTTACATCCAACTTCAGTCAGTGCCTCACCAGTCATGAACCTCACCTCACGTCACTGAGGGGGAGGGGGTTTCAGACGTCGTTCAACCATCCGAAAAGCACTTCTTCCGGTGCCATTGGAGACAACAGAATGACGTCTTCAAAACTTTTTCTGCCACACAGCCTCTGACATGCCTTATGCTGTCTTTTCCCAAAAACTCAGTTTTCTCCCTTCACCTGAAACATCCCTACAGAGATTTCACGGACAGAGCCTACCCCGAGAGGAGAGGAGAGGAGAGAAGATGTGACGAACACATGCACACACAATCCATTTGACCTGTGGTGTGTGTGAGGGGAGGAGAGGAACTAGCACAGTGGGGATGTCACGCATCAACATCGACTTGTCTCAGTGTTACCTCTTCCCCTTAAGACTCTCCTCCTCCTCCTTATTTTTCTTCGAGTAAACTTTTCACTCATCATTCCTTGAGTCATCTATTACCTTTGTTTTTCTCCGTTATTCAATAATCTTTAGACTCCACATGCCTTTTTTCTTTATTTTCTTTATAACACCATGTCTGTCCTACATCATCTCCTCTTCCCTCTCTCCCCTTTACAAGCATCTGTCCCTGTCATTTTCCGTGTCCTCACCTTTGCACCTCTTCTTTCATCCCCCTCTCTACTCCCTCTCTTTTCTTCTTCGCTCTCTCTGTCTCTCCTCAGCTGCCAGTCTGCCACTGTCTGTACCGCTCCCTGAGGGGATACAGTACAAGTGTTTTTGATTTGGAGCCAGGGTAAAGATGCATCAGACAGGGACAGCTGTGTGTCATAGCCACATGCTGACACACAGTCACACACATTCATGTAAGCCCAAGGACGGACAACCACACTTCCCCAATGTGCAGCACCAGGATGGATGCCCACCTGCATGCACACACAGGTGCGTTCGGCAGACAGGTGCAGCCAAAGTCTTCTCAAGTGTTTTCGTCTTCCTCACAGGGGGAATGGCGGTGGATTGCACTCACAATTTGCTCTGTGCCTTGCACTCGTGCATAAATGATTGTGTCTCACACAAGGGCTAAAGGAGGGATGTCGTTCCCATGTCAAAGGTCATTGGAGTTTAAGTGTCTATTGATTTGATCTGATTACGGTGAGATAGTGTGGTCAGCACGGCACTGTTTGGTCACTTCTATTGACCGGTAAAGAACTGGATGAGAGGTCATTATAAAGACAAGCTGCTGATAGGCATCTGAGTTCATTCATTACATACAATAATAGGCTCATTTTGGGGTCTCCCTCTCCCTGCTACCGCTCTTGTTTTTGCTGCATTATGTCTGCCTGACAACATTTACACTTATACATCAAAAAGATGATTTCCTACCATCCAGTGTCTTAAAGCCAGAATGCATTGCTCACGGGGCGACTTTCTTTTTTTTTTTTTTCTCTTCTGCGTCATTGAAATTCCAAATGCAAAAGTTTGAAGTAAACTGATTAAAATGTCTTTGAAAGATGAATCCGCAGAATTGAAAGTGGAGCTGTGCAGAAATAAAAAGGAGGAGAAGAAGGAAAAAAAAGCATGGCCTTGAGGTAGAGAAACAGAGGATTTGCTTCAGTAATTCCTACTGCAGCACACTCTGTTCCTGAGAAGCCATTATGAGTTACAAGGGTTTACGTGTTGGCATGCGCACAGGCTGTCAGAGCCCACTGCTGCCCTTGATCCCGTTTCACATCACAAATATAAAGAACAAAAAAAAACATGCACACAGATCAGTGTACGCGACAAGACAGGTGAGAATTTTCAAAATGCATTTCGATGTGCAACCACATTGTTAAACTCTTCAGTTATTCTACATGAACTGGTGCCTTTCAGGGACACTTCACTCCCAAAATACATCTTTTTCTTCTTACCTGTCGTGCTATTTATCCATCTAGATTTTCTGGGGATGTGAGCTGTAGAGTTTTGAAGATGTGAGCCACAGAGATCTCTTAAAATGGAACTAGATGGCACTCGGCTGGTTCTGGTGGCTGGTTCAAAGAAGCAAAAGAAAAAAAATACATTTGAAAACCTCAACAGCAATTTCTCTTTCCAGAACTCATGACCTGGTTGCTCAAGACATTGTTGTGAGCAGTTTCATGCAAAAAAACAATTTTCTTGTTCGTTCTCCAAGCTATATAAAGAATATTGCATCTAATCGTGGATGAGAGGGATGTAAACACAACCCAATGGCCAGACTAGATTTTAGCCAAGTACATTTCTGCCAAAACCACAAATAAGTTAAAAACAAACATTTCTTTAGCTTGCAACCTTTACCTGTTCAGGTTGAATTTTCTCTCTTCTCTCTTGTCACAACGCTCTGCCAATGCTCTGGCTAGGTTTACACACATTAACCACTTGGTTAGGGTTAGGAGAGCATCATGGTTTCATCACCATGCTAATGGATGGAGATGGTCTGACTTCCTGTGAAAACCAGATGTTTTGGTCACCACAAAAACAGCTGGAAATGTCCCCCCGTCTCCCTGAAAAACATCCAGATTTGTCACCACAAGAACGGCTGAAAACATCTCCAGTTATCCTACATCCTGTGGTGTTACTCAAACTCAGGTTGTCTGTTTGGCAGCTGTGTTGGCTTGTAATAACCCAGGCGCAGCTTGTGAACAGGCAAGGCAGGCAACTGCTTGGGGCCCCCGGGCCGATAGGGGGCCCCCGAGGTCTGACAAACTGTACCCCACAACAATGTCTCATGTTGTAGCCTTATACAGTCTATGGTTGTAGACTAGGCCCCCCACTCCCAAAACATGATTTACAATGACATGTCAGTAGGAAACCTCCCTAAAGGAGCCCCATGTCATCCCCGTCAAACTTGGATGATTCGTGTAGTTAACATTAACGTTAGTTATCGAAGTTGGCGTTGAAATTCAATGAAGAAAGATGAAGAGGAGTTATCTCTCTGGAAACGAAAAAAGAAAGAATAAAGGAGAATGAAGAAAAAGAAAGCAAAACAATGGTAAGTGGAGCAGATAATGACGATTGAGTGTCAGTAACGTTAAATAACTGAATGTTGGTAACCTCAGTCAAACTAGCGTTAGACTAACTTAGCTAGCGGACATGGGCCCGGTGCCACCACCGCCGCCGGCTTTTTTGTTCTTTATATTTTTAAAATTACAAGGCTTTTAATGTTGTTATTTATATTTTGAAAATCTACGAATCTGAACACTGCCGTTTTTTTCAGTAGAGCACAATTTTCCAAAGGTCTTTTGATGTGAGGACATGCAGTAGTGGCAACATTTGCACCGGCCAAAATCAATGCTTTATGTGTGATGAGCACTGGCCTTATAATGTGGGATATTTGCAATGTGACATTGTTGAAATTATTTAGTTATTTATTGTTCTGGTTTTCATTATTATTTATATTTATATTTTGAAAATTCTAATGAAATAAAAAAAAAATTCAGATTTCATAAAAAAAATTTGATGTCAGATTATTTATTACATATTGGTGATGAATGCTGGTTGAAGGGCTCCCGGGGATTTTTTTTGCCTAGGTCCCCAACAGACTTTAGCAGCGGCACTGGTAATACTACCACCCTCCCCTCCACGTACTGCTGCGATTATGTGAACATGATATGCCAGGTTCGGTACACATGTCAACCTTCGATGTTACTGTGATTTGCAGAAACATTATATCCTGTGGATATTTGCCCATGCAAACATTAATGGAGCCCTTCTCGCCTTTTGTCCTTTTGAGTAGATGCTTGCTTCTGTCTGCGCGGTAAAGCGGCAGGTAGTTTGGTGATAAAGTAGAACTTAAAATGTGCATAGAAGCATGAAACAAAAATGCAATCTGGTCAAAATGTAATCTCTGCACACTAACGCTTTCGTACTATCCAAAACAACTGAAAACAAGAACAAAAACACAGCAGCACACCCATGCAGACAGATCCTTCGCTGCAATAATGGTACCCTAACTCTTCTTCACAGAGCTAGGGGCTTGGCCCTTGTTACCCTGGTGGTATTTCCTGCTTGTGTTATTCTAACAGGAACCAGACGAGGGAAAACTTATTAGACCTGCACTGCCAGAGCAGCCAAATGTCACACACGTACACTCGCCGGCATCGACGGCAACCTACCTACAGACAGACACTCCTCCCTGACATTCAGGCACTCACGTGTGTTCAGATTTACTGACACATTTAAGTACAAATACTCTCTATACACAGTCGGCCATATGTGTCCACTACAGATTAGCAAAAGTATATTTATGTACATGCACGCACGCACACACGCACATACACACACACATAACACACACTCAGGCTCTCAAGCTTATCATACCTTTGCCAGAGGCCTTTGGAAATGCCAGAAAATAGCTCCTCAGAACAACAAGGTGTTGCATTTACCTGCTCAAAATGCCACAAGTCACAGACGGGTAGATGGAGGCAGCGGGAAGGGGCGAAATGGGGGACAAAAGGGGGGGGCAGAGAAAATGAGTAGAGGGAAGTAATAACATTAACACAGATTAACATACTTTGATTCAAAATTTAAGAGGGCTATTACAAGCTAATTTCACTAAACACGCATTTAAATTCAGGCAGAGTAGCAGAATTGATAGCTTAATTAAATACTGGAGGGAGGGGGTAAAAAAAGGGGAGGGAGCAAATTGAATCAATGGAGGGAGGATGGAGAACAGGCACTTCTGGTCTTCCAAACCAGGTTCACTACATCTTTGCACTCGAAGAGAAAAGACAGTGTTTCAGATACTTATCCCACTTGGTCATTACAGCTGGTGCCAAAAAAAATGCTGTTTTTGCCTTTATTCTTATTCTGGTTTCATGGCTAAAGCGAATGCATATTCCTCTTTATCTGCAGCTATCTGTACTTTGCAAAATATGCTCTAACATGTAGTTTATGCTGTCATAATATGGAAAAAGTGGAATGGCTGGAGCTGCGTGCGCCATTGGGTCAAAAATAACACATTTTCTGCAGGTGGCAGACTATCCAAAATCATGTTGATATTGAAGTATTGAAGTAGGCTGGCTGTGTTTGTCCTTCTGGTCAAATATGTGGGCTTGTCTTCTTCTTTTTGTACAACGCATCCATGACAAGTCACAGGGCTTGCTAGTTTTGCAAATAGCGGTAAAAACCCACACACAACATATTTTTGAATACCTGGATAACATCGGAATATTCCATTCTTCATTGGAGTCTGAAAACAATATGCTGCTTACATGATATCAATTTTTATTTCACATAATAATAGAACATAATGAGCATGTAAACAGTGATACTGTGTCTGAATGCATTCAGTGTACACCTCTGTTGTTGCTTTGAACATCAAACTTTTACACACTAAAAATGATTACTGATGTGATGTTGAAGCTATTGTTTCCAAATCAAACAAATTCTACTTAAACAATCTAAGATTCATCTGCTGCACAGTGATTTATAAATATCAACATCCATGTTCAGTCAACAGTGAAAGTAGTCCCAAACAGTTTATATCAGCATCTGAGTTTCAGCAGAACCCTTTGCAAAGCTGCCAGACTCAGCAGCTCGTCAAAATTACTTACCACTGAGCTCCGGAGCTGCTACAAGTTTTAACATTCTCGCTTTTGACGCACTGCTTGTTGCCCACAGTCATTCTGCTAATGACTCTTTCTCTCCTCTTTGCGTATTTCTCGCCATCCCATAGGATACAAGCACATTCTCATTCCCAGATTGTCAAATAACATAGACTTGTCATTTGTGGTACCCTTGAGCCTGTACGAGAGGGGGAGACTACATGAACAAATACAAAATCTCAATCAGTTTGCAATAAATTACTAGATTGTAACAGGCACCGTGACGTAAACTACCTTCATCTCAGTAGCAACGGTGGCTGAGAATCATGGTTAATTTGGTTTTCTGATATCTAAAACTGCCAAAAAAAAACAAAACCCATTAGACTCATTAAAACTGATGGCCATCACATGAACATTATTTTGTTGAATTGGGACACCTTTGTGGTTTTCTGTTGAACAATCGTTGAAGATATCAACAAAATGTGGGAAGCGACAATGAGAAAAATACTTCCAGGTGGCTTGTCCTCTGTTCTCCAACGGGACTAATGCTCACAGCAACTTAAAACACCACGATTGGGTTTAATATTAATATATAAATGGAAGGCCGGAGCAGTTGCTCTGACCATGTAATATGGCCTCAGATGGATTTAGATTGGAGTTAGTTGAAAGGCGCCGAGGCGTATTTGACAACCTAGGATGAAATCACGTTGAAGATACCAATCCCTCCTAAGGTAGAAGAAAAAAGGCTTACTGTATATATCACCCTGGTTAGCAAACATCTCACACACATACACAAACTCACACACCTTTAATGAATCTGAAATTGCCTGAGAAACAGCATGAGACAGTCATGAACCCTTTCCAAATTGCCGCTCCGACTGCAGACGAGGAACATTATCCGCTGTGTCTCTTTCCTAAATTGTCTTTTTATGGAACTAATACCTGACTGAGATAGAGGACACTAAAGCCCTAATATGAACGAGAACATCCCTTTACCACCCAAAGAGGCTGTGATGTGTTACCTGCCTTTTCCTCCGCTTTATGCATGAATTGAACTGAAATAAGGGGTGTGGGTGTGTGTCTATCACTGGCTAGCTGAACGACTTGCAACATTTGTGTGCGTGTGAAAGTGCTGTTTCAGCACCGGGCCTACGGTCTACACCTTCCTCCAGACAAAGAGAACTGAACAATCGTGGATGTGCGGCATCTGACTCGTCTTTCTGTCCCTGCTTTTATACATCCACATTTCAGACTCTTTTCTCCTCTCATTTATCTCTATCTACGAGACTGCATTTGTATTGTTGAGCAGCAATTTAGGGCACATTTCAGAGACAGGCAATATAGGTGAGAGAGTGACAGAGAGAGAGAGAGAGAGAGAGAGAGAGAGAAAGAGAGAGAGAAAGAGAAAGAGAGAGTCTATGCAGCTGATTTAGGACTTAGTAAAGAGAATAAATTGCTACTATTCATCCCTGCTCAAAGATGTAGCCCGACTGGGCACCATACCAATACGTACCGCCCATGTAGGTGCCAGCACACACACACACACACACACACACACACACACACACACACACACACACACACACTATGGATGGATTTAAGGGGCAGTAAAACGACCAGTGCTGCTCTGCAATCTGGTAAATGACCTGGCCATCAAGCTATGCCGCAGAGAGCACAGAGACCAGAAGTCTTCCTGGCAGAAGAAAATGTCTGTAGTTCGAAAATGTCGCCTCTGTGGATCGAAGTTGAAGTTTCTGATTTTCTCGTTCCGTTCAACTCATCGATACTGAAAGTGAAGGTTGCACCTACTCAGTCTGGAGTTTGTACAGGGTGCTTTACCGGAGCGGCCGCTCAGAAGTCTAAATTTAAAGCAACATTGTGTAACTTTTTTCTTACCTTAACACAACAGCTTCAAAACCACTTTTTCCTACACTACGTCACAGCGGTGAGCGAGTAGGGTCGCAGCGCTACCTACATGTTTACTTCAAGATACAAATTTTCAACACATAACGTTGTCATGTTGTCATGAGTTTTGTTTAAAGTTAGTACCTACATTATGTCTGACAAACTGTTTGTGACTGATACCATAACATACCTGGGTTTTGTGTTTATGTGTTGTATTTCTACATAATCACAAAAAACTAAAAACAAACTGCAACACCATTATCCCTCTACACCAGCTAGATCCTGAGATGACAGCTGTTTGACTGACAGCTCATTTGAGCAGATAGGAACTGATATGCCTGGTCTAGAGCCTACAACTGCCAGTGAGGCAGTTGTAGGCTCACAGGCAGTTGGGGCTGAAACTGGTGTAGACCAGGCACCCACTCTCTCTCTTTTCCCCTCTCTCCTAAGCCACGTACATGGCAGCCTTTGGGTGATTGATGCATCATGTAGCCAGTGGGATTTGAAATCCAGCAATATGTAGTTTATATCAGTTTTTAAAAGCCCTTAAGGCAAGATAAAGATAATAAAAAAATAATTCAGTGTGTTCAAACTCCTATAAACCAATGCCAGAACACTTGCAGAGCTTCTGACAGCTTGGGGAAAAAAAAAACTTTCAATAGAGCCGAAAAACCTTGCCTGTACTCCAGATGGTTCAACAACTGCTTAGAATTTATTTTTGGGCCAGAATGAGCGTTTTTGGGATAATTTTACATGTCCAGGATTAAGAGGAGTTTAAGGTTAGGGGAAAAGGTTGACTGTTGAAAACCTAGAAATGAACAGTTTCCCGTGGTAAAGTCCCATGTTTTGTTGACCCATCGATCACCTGACCTAACCACTTTTCTTGCATCATATAAACCACAGTCACCAGAGCCATTTTTCACTTGTTGTTTTCAAAATAACTGAAACGACTGATGCTGACATTCTTCCTGGGGGGGCAGTGTCCTTGAATGAACCATAATGAACCAGGAACCTGAAATCATGATATGACATGAAGCACCAATCAGAACTGGGGAAACAAGCAAAGACACATATCTTTAGAAACAGCACATGAGTAATCCAAGATTCACACCAGGAGCAGAATGTCAAAGGCACTAGGACACTTCAGAAATGTACGATATGTCTAACCTGTGTTTGACCTTTTTGACTGACATCCCTGGACTTATTGGTATCAGTAGTACCCTGAAAATGATTGGTTCATTCACTAAATAAAAAACTTTCAGAAGTGAAATCTAACAGCAAGACAGGTCATTTAACCATAGACAGGCCTGCCAAACACTAAAATCCTGTTCATGCAGTCCATGAAGTCTTATTTTCCACATTTTCTCATTTTAAACACATTTCCATCCTGCCCGAGTTTGATGTTAGGAACCTTTAGTTCGGCCTTTCCCAACACGGCATGTAAGTGATGCACTTGAAGTAAAAGTTCTGTGAAACACCTTTTTTCTGTTTACACACGCCGCGCTTAGGAAAGGCAGCGTGCGTGTATGCACAGTTAAAAAAAGGGTGCTGAGTGACTCATCCTGCATAGAAGTGCAGTGTGACTGATGCTTGAGCGTGACGCTGGCGCTAAGTCAAAGCGAGAACACCAGTGTGGAATAATGACCTTTAACATTTAAAGTTTCTTATTCGCTCGCTCTGAAATAACCACAGAAGAAACTGAGTCATCCAACATTAATGTTCATGTCCGTGTTTGTGCGTGTGTGAATGTGTCCGTGATTGTGTGTGTGTGTGATGTAATTTCCAACGACACATTAAGCTGTGGGGAACTGGCAGAGTCATGATGTGCAACCTCATATGGTATGGAGGTGATGTGACAGATCTCAGTGCATGCACATCACACTACCACACACACACATACAGACTAACACACATGCACGTACGGATGCACACAGAGTACAATGTGTCACAGGCCTGTCATAATATCCTGCTTAGATGTGCATCTCCTGCAATGATGTGCCACTGAGTAAATTCCTATATTTAGATCCTGTTGATTCTTTTGTACAAACTCCGTACAGTATTGCGAAAACAACATGTTTTTTTACAAGTTACATGACACAGTGGCAGCCATACTTCCTTCCTGGGTCAGGGTTAGGGTTCTTGGTTTTCAAACAGTTTATTTAGAGGGTGTCTATGAAATAGGGTTAATACTCAAAGAAATAGTCTGAAGAAGATCGAGTGTGTGTATAGTAATTGTAAAGGTGGGGCCAGTAGTCGGCTAGCTTTGCGTCGCATTAGTGCTGCGTTCTGTTGCAACAGAAATCTATATTTGAAAATCAGTATTCCCCGCTTCCAATCTAAATGCGTTCCAGTGTATTTGCTTAGGAAAACATGGATGCCCGTACCAAAGGGAAATATTTGTATGGAAAGTCTCTGAACTTCACAAGCAACTACCGCAGCTGATTTAAACAGATTAGGGCACCTAGAAAAAAAACACAGGATGAGTTGGCTCCCTCCACGTGCTTACAAAGACTTCTACTGAGCATGAGTAGGAGTGAAAATGACAACTAAAAGGTTGTATTTATTGCACATTTCACTGAACAAACACTACACAATGTAAAAAGGGACGAAACGGTGAAAGGTATCCAAGTATCCGACTTCAAATTCCAACTTCGGTGACCCTTCGGTTGCACTTCGTGTCAGAGCTAATTTTTTTCCGAGTGCTATGGAATGCAGCACAAGACTGGAAGTTATTGATCTATCAAGGAGGATCTGGATAGAGTGTCAGAGGTGGAATCCTATGAAAGGCACACAGTGGCACATGAAACTAGAAAAGCTCTTCCTGCTGTAAAAAATGACCCAGGTGATATCATAGTGCACATGCTCTGTGAGCCACAGTAGCCCATAACGTATACATTATGTAGAAATTGGCATTTTCTACAATTTGGCGCTCGCTTTGCTGTTGTAGGCTCTATGTCGGGCATACAAGCTCATATCTGCTCAGATGAGCTCTCAATCAAATGGCTGCCATTTTAGGATGTCTAGAGGGATAATAATGTCTGCTCTTAATTTTTATGTATTTTTTGGAACCATTTGAAGCAACATTGTGTAGAAAGTGACATTTTGTGTCATCTGGCGCTCCCCACAGTTTGCCGTCATAAATACAAATCCCAGGTCTGTAACAATTTGTCAGACTTATTGTAGGTGCTAATTACAAACAAAAGCCATTACATCATACAACTGTTGGGCCTTGAAAACTTGTATCTTGAAGTAAACACTTACGTAACGCTGTGATCCTACCCTCTCACTGAAGTTGTATACAGTAGAGGCAAATGATGGGGGACAGAGAGGCTGAAACAGAGACACAATTCACCCAGTTACATGACACTGTATCATCAAAATGTTTTTGAAGCTTTTATTTTCAAGGTAAAATGTTACATACAGTAATCTGAAAGTGATTTAATTTTGCAGCTCTTCAAGACTAGTGTTTCCAAACCTTTTCTGCCCAGGGCACATGACAGGGCGTGGCAAAATCTCAAGGCATGCCAGCATTCATACCTTATCTTATCAGTCTGTGGACGTTTATTCTATCTACTAATGCCAAATAAAATCCAACAAACAATCAACAGCTATGTTGCTGGATATATTTCTATATTACGTGAAATATTTGTGAAGGGAATTATTCAAGAATTGATTTGAAAATTTAAAAATTACATGAAAGCAGCAACACATGTACCAGACAGGTCACAAAATTAAAACTGAGGTGAAGGGCTTGCCACATGAAAGCGTTCCCTTTCCCCCTTGTTATTCTCCTTCACACTGGCCGTCAATCAGGGCCTTTGATGTTTCATACTCTCATAATTCCCAACCACCCAACAATTGTGTGAGCGGTGAAACACTGGGGTTTTTAAAAGGATGTTTTCATGGTAAAGAATTTGCCAAGGAATGCATACAACGTACTCATTCATTTTCTCGTTGTGTTGTTGCATTTTACAATACTAATGTGTGCTTGTAACAAAATCTGTTGGCACACTTGGACTCGGCACACTATTTGGGAACTGCTGATTTAGACTTAAACAGTTATCGGATTGAATGGCCGGGATTGTGAGTGTGAAACCATCCATTTCAGGTGGGTTTTGGGGTCAGTGTGCATCACATGTGGATTTACCACTATGTCAAATTGGCTCCAGTGTCAGCATACTTCATGGTGGCTTGTTGGACACGGGAAGAAACTGCTAACCTGGCTCTGTCAGAACTTAAAGTGACTACGAGGAACTTTTAAGAGTTGATTCTCATGATTCCTCTGATGATTACAAATGACCTGGAACAACAAACTTTGGCCTAGTGCAGTGACTACCTGGAGTGTTTGCTGGTTGCGATGCGAGGCTACAACAACATTTCATTTTGTGATGTGAATAGGGTATTTGGGTCATGTCAGAGATGCCTAGGTATTGTGTTGCAAAGATATCTCCTGAAGTTAGCATGCTAACCAGCTAGCCACTGGCCGGTCCGGTCCGGACTGCGTGGCTAACTGAGCTAACTAGCTAAGAGCAGCCAAAATCAGCAGAAATATGTCTTTATTCTGGGGATATGCTGCCCCCCTAATTGTTTGAACTATAGGGATGGGAATCGAGAACCGGTTCTTCTTCAGAAACAGTGCCTGTTAGCATGCCTGCTTAACGATTCCGCTTATCGGTTCCGCTCGTTGCAAATGCGTCATGACGTCACACACGCGAAAAGACGACAATACGGTCACTTGCAACACTTGTAAAGTTTCCATTTCGTCAAAGGGGGGAACTACCTCCAATATGCAGAAACATTTGGCCACACAGGATGCAATTCATTTGCAGGACTGTCGCGTGTTTGATACACTACTACTTAGCGACGCAAGTGAGTCAAGCAGCAGCGGAGCTAACGGGACGCCATCTGTTATTTATGCCAAAAGTAATTTTACTCTCTCCAGGCAGGACAGGCCCTCTCTACTTAGTTAATGTGAGCGCCATGTAATTGTGTACACTTTTACTATACAAATAATCTCCATTGTCATTGTCCATCAAATATAGACGATGATGGTGGCCAGAGTCTGGCTGGCTCAGAGGCTGCAGCAAGTAGCTCTCGTGCACCTCCAGCTACTCCGTTCACAGAGGAATGGAATAATAAAATGACCGAGGCGAGGATAAATGAATGCCACTGAGCAGTGACTAAGTTTGTGGTAAAGGGTTTGCACCCGTTTGCCACAGTAGATGCCTCTGAATTGTGGTTGAATTTGCTGTATTTTGTCCAGCATGTCATTTCAAATGAAAATAACAAATGCCTAAGTTGCATGTTTTTATGTCAGTATAGTTCTGTTTTATTCAATCCTAGTCCTACCGTATATTTTCTGATCAGATATTAAAGCGAGTTAATACAAACAAACAAA
>OMLP01033049.1:0-30576 GCA_900302685.1 Spondyliosoma cantharus | reverse complement strand
AATAACAATAGTAAGATAACAGTATATCAATATGATATACTGAGGTGCAATGTATAAAGCATGAATACAAATACGAGGAATATAATACAATAGCTGTAGCAATAGCATTGATAACAGAATATACAAATGTCAATCATAAATAAAATGAGAATGAATAACATGGACTGGCATGATGGGGTTGATGTTCATGGTGAAAAGTTGAAAAACAGACTAGACCCTGCTGTTGTACAGCCTGATGGCTGTGGGAACAAAGGAGCGTCTGAAGCGTTCTGTTTTGCTCCTGGGGGGGATGAGGCGTTGGCTAAACGAGCTGCTCATCTGCCACAGCTCGTCATGAAGAGGGTAAGAGGAGTTATCCAGGATGGATATGATTTTGTCCTTCATCCTCCTCTCAGCCACTGTCTCCAGAGTGTCTAGTTCAAGGCCAACGACAGAGCGAGGCTTCTTAACCAGCTTATTAATCCTGTTTGCTTCACCAGTCTTGATACCACCCCACCAGCAAAGAAAAGTGTGCTGGCCACCACGGACTGGTAGAAGGTCTTGAGGAGTCTGTCGCAGACACTGAATGATCTGAGTCTCCTCTTGAAGAAAAGCCTGCTCTGTCCTTTCTTAAAGAGGGCGTCGGTGTTATGCGACCAGTCCAGTTTGTTGTTAATGTGAAACCCCAAGGTACTTGAAAGAGTCCACCCTCTCCACTTCCTCCCCCCATGATGACTTGAATATTTATTTTAAATTAATGAGAAAATAATAGCTGATTCCACTAAATCCATATATGATTCTTTACAGTGTTTAATGAGTTTAACTTCGGCGGTATCGTTGTTTAATCTCTAAAGAACCCCTGTACTTTAGTGTAGAGATGACGATAATAATCATGCCAGAATTCACTAGAATTGATAACGTAACATTTGTCGTGTCGTAATCAGTTTTATTTATTTCCTTTGTTTGGCTAAATTCAGTTTCTTTTGGTGTCACTAAAGGCTGGATTAGAAACACACACAAAGGGCTTCAAGACTCAGACTGTCTATGTGCCAATGTATTTCTTTTAATAACATACACTACCAAAGCACAGTCATAAACTCTATCAGTACAAGCCCTAATGGGGTCATGTAGACCATTAAGGGAGAAGATCGGCTATTCAAATAAATATGTAGCTTCCAGAGAATTGGAAACCATTTTATGTTTTTTTAAAACTAGTCTCCATCTACTTGGATTACTTGGGGAGACAGCTGCAGCGCCTTTGTGACGGCAGCAATGTTTTGTGGGATACGAGAACTTCACCAGACTTTTAAACCACATGGAGGTGAGATGATAGTGACTGCATTTTAATATTTGGGCTAATTTACCCTTTAATTTTTGGGCTCAAGCATACATTAAAAAAAATAAATAAAAATGTGTCCAAAAATGCAACCCCAGCTTTAAAACGCAAGGTGGCAGTAAAGAGTCACGCTGCCTATCCGGTCTGTCCGTGAATGAGAAGCTCTGCGGATAAAGTCCAAATGAGAGCACCGCACGGCTCTCGTAGCTGACATGACTTCTTGGTTTCAGGTCGGCCATGGGAATAACCACGGAATTACTATAGCTGAGTGGATTTCCTCCCCTGCTCTCACTTCCCCTGGCTTTGTGAGGGCGGTATCCTGGAGCCCCCCCACCCACCTCCTGTCGTCTGCTTTATAAACAGTCAGTGCCAGTCTGTACCACCGACTGTTTGTCCAACCCCGCTCCTCGAATGACCGACACACCCGGGATTCAACGCGGTTATTAACATAACAAACATGGCTACGGAGACATTGGAAATGAACGGTGATGCTGACCGAAACGGCGAGACTGAGGTACGTAAAAGCAACCTTCTCAAAGACTAAAAACACCCTCCTTCTTCATCAGTGTTGTTAAACCGGCACTAAATGTCCTCGTCGGGCTCACTGGAGGGTGAAGCCCCATAGAAACATCCACAGGACTGTCTGTGTCTTCATCCATCTCTCTCATCCATTCAGACATCTTGTGTTTGTTTGACGTTAGCATCCCAAACAAGTGTCGTGTGTCGGGGCTTCATGAAGCTAATGTGAGCGGTAAGCGGCTGAGCTGCGGATTAGTTAGCTCGCGTTTCAGGGCTAACTAGAAGGTTTATGGAACTAGTTCACAAAGTTATATTTGTATTTGTGTTGTTTAGTCTACTTCCGTCCCTCTGCTGCAGTCACAAAAGGCTCAGGCTCACAGAAATGACCATGTGGCTGCGGTCAACAGTCAGGTCTCTGTTCAGGAATGCAGGTGTTTAACCTCAGTCACTGACTCAGATCTTCAGTTCAGGGACAATAGAGTCAACAAACAAACGTTATATTACACATGTTAGTACACCAGTAAGTTATCATGCTTGGAAACAAGCGTGCTAGTAAATTAATAAACACATCGTGATGCAGAATGTGTCACCTCATAGATACATGAAACAGACTACAGGTGGTATGTAAAGCTTTCTGTCTGACTAAAACTTAAACTCACATTTTTCTTTGAAAACCCCAATATATTTTATCTACCTTCAGTTGTAGGAAAATGATCATTGGAATTTTGTAAGCATCACTAATCAAAGCCTGTCTTTTTCTTTTTTAAAAAAAAATTATTATTGAAAATGTATTATCAGTAATTTATCATAGTGGGAAATAATAATCTAATCATCTAATCTAATCTAATCTAATAAACATCCCTGGTAAAGGCATACATAAATAAATAGGACAATAACACAGAGTGTGTCAACTCATACATAAATGAAACAGAATACAGTTGGTAGGTAAGGCTATCTGTCTGACTAAATTGTTAACTAAAGCGAAGACACTGAGTCACATGTACTTTTAAACCCCGAATATATCTTCTATCTACTTTCAGTTTTAGGAAAATGATCATTGAAATGTTGGAAGCAAAACATATTTTTTTATTATTGAAAGCTTATTATCAGTAATTTCTTTTAGTGGGAAACAATACCTGTTAAAGGCATACCTAAATGAATATGACAGTGATGCAGAGTGTACATAAATAAATGAAGCAGAATGTGTAAGGCTTTCTGTCTGACTCAAACGTTAATTAAAGTGAATAGTGGTAAAGACATTGAATCAAATTTACTTGTAAAAACCGAATCGCTTTCATGATGTTTCAGTGCATTTTAAAGGCCCACAAACAGCGACACTTTCAACCTAAGTTCTCTAAGATGAGGCATAATTTCCACACCAAAAACACCAAAACGCAATGGAAACAATGAAAAAGACCTCAGAAGGCATTTCAAACGGAAAACGCAGCCGCGTTGTTACAAGAAGTGCACATGAGAGATGTAATATGTGACAGCGCTCACACTTCTCTGTTGGGCCATCACATGAGCGCCCTTTCCCTCTGAGGCTTGACAGGTTTTCAGGGGGCTCAGTTTACACAGAATGATCGTGTGGCTGTGGTTAACAATTGTGTCTCTGTTTAGGAATCCAGGTTGGTATCCTAAATCAGTGACCCAAATCAGGTTGAGGTTGAGCTAGGTTAAAACTGTGCTTGTTATAAAGAGGTCACGTTCAGAATTACAAATACAAGTTTAAATCTCCTTTAACTTCAACAATACATCTTTGTACTGAAATAGAAAAGTCTGTCCTCGAGATTTAAGCTTATGATATCCTAAGTAGTGTAATATAAGTACGTTCTGTGTTGATTTTATTAAGTGGTCTCAAGTCATAACGTCTGTCACTTTTTCCACTTTTTTAAAGACACAATATGTAGCATTTCTGTAAAAAATGTAAAAAAAAAAAAAAAAAAACGACAAAAAAAACAAGTAGACTTTTGTTAAATATTTTTAAGTATTACCAACAATGTTCAAACCCAGAGAAATACCAAGTTTACTCAAAGTAAGGGTGCGTTTCATTTGGTACCCTCGCTACTTCTGTAACCTACCATTACCTCATCTGTGAACATTTAGCTGGTCACATCAGATAAATTTGTGGGTTGCTTAGTGGTGTAAACATCAACAGTGAAGCTACTTCATTCATGTTTATTTGCGTTACTCATGCAGTGTTTATCTGCCCCAAACAGCTGGTTTACTTTACTGTACACTAGCCGTAAGCTAACGTAAGCAATGACACGCATCAAAGTTGTGTGTGTGTCTGTGTGGTTAAATTCAGGACGACTCTCAGTTTAGTAAGTGGAAGGTACATTTCCCCCACCCCCAGCTCCAGTTTTCAGTTTACTGTACATAAACACCCCAAAACGGAGGTCAGCTCCATAGATCGCTGCTGAAGTCAGGTTGATAAACAGGAGTGACTCATTGATAGCAGCCACCCAAAAGTGCAGGACTTTTCTTTCTCATCACAATTCATGCACACAAAAGTATGGGAAAAAGTCCCATCTCATAATGTCAAGTATGTGAGAAAAGGCCCTGGATCTGTCCCTTTATTTGGATCCATGCCAAAAGTAAATGGGGTCTATTCTGGGCCGAGACCCATCCTCCATCCAACTTTGGCCATCCCTTGAGCATTTTTTGTGTAACCCCTGCTCACTAACACACATGGTTATTATATCAGTATATACTATAATGTATGGAAACTATGTAATTCAGATTTGTCATTTTGAGTTAGTTAAGAGGAAGATAGAAGTTATGGTTTGCATTTTTGCTTGGTGGTTTGCTCAGAGCATCTTACTACTTAATAGACTTAACTTTTATTAATTAGCTCTGAAAAAGGTTAATTTATTATTATTGTTGATTTTCAGGAGACTGACTATCAACAGTCATGTGTATGCCTTTATTAATTCCTATTATTAGTGAAATATTTAGGTACATTTAGTCAGGCAGTTTTCAAAATTTGTCTATCACGCCCCCCTGCAGAAGCCAACAAAAAGTTAAAGCCCCTCACCGCACAATTTTTATAAATCATTAACAACAACTGAAGAAGCAATGGATAAAAATAGATCCAAGATGAATCTTAGTGAAACAGCTTGTGTATTTTATCCAAATCAATTCATAGGTTAATTGGTCAATTGGCAAACTAAATCTGCAACTATTTTAACAGTTGATGATAATCAAGGCACTCCAAACAACAACATAACAAAACGAGTAAGGAATTAATATAAAGTATTTATTGAAGTGGCTAAATAATTAAAAGGGCAATCATTAAATGAGCTGACATGATTGGACCATTAGGTCTTCATCAGTGCTTAGATGAGGCTTTTTAATAATTCATTCCTTGTTTTGATATTTTCTTGTTTACAGTGCCAGTTTTTGGATCCTTTTCCTGATTTTTGATACAATCTTTGTCTACGCTGTGTTACACAGAAAAACATCTTCTTTTCTTGGTTCGTTGTAATTGTTTGCATTTTTTAAATGAACTCTCTTGTCAATTTAAATATATCTTTCACATTTTGATTGTGAGTTGGACAAAAACAATTGTGTGATGTCATCTTGGGCTCTGGGAACTTGCGTTCTTAATTACAATAGAACAATCTATTAAGTAAAAGGAGCTCCTATAAGCTTAGGTCTTAGGAAAACGATCATTTTCACTTATCAAACATATTTTTTCATTTCTTGAGGCTGTTTCAAGTTGTATGTCCACTTATAAATGAATCAAACGGTATACAGTAGGTATGTAAGACTTTCTGTCTGACAAAAACTTTATCAGTTAAAGTTATGTTTACTTGTAAAACCTCAGCATCTTTTTTGATGCGTTAGTGAGTTTTAGAGGCTGACAATCATCAGTACAAGAAGTGACAGCTAATGTGACGGCACTCACATTTCCACACACCCTTTTCCTCTGAGGTTGGCAGATTTGCTGAACCTCAGCTTATTGATGGTTCAAACCTGGGCACAAGGGGCGGCTTCTGTTGGACCGCTACACTATTACTCCACCCAGATGAGACCCTGAGTACTGAACTAAACATGTGAAGAGAAACAGGGGTCTCGAGAGTGACCACGGCTTCCTGTTGTGAAATTTTTACAACATGCTTATAAATTAACCCTTCATAGTCATTTCACTTGTTAGACAAACTGCTTTCTTAGCTGTTCCAAAAAACAGGAAGGAAACTGATTCTGCAACACGACTTTTCAGGGTTACTTTGACTTTCCACAACATTGCATGTCATATTTTGTTTATTTTCTTTACAAAATAATATCATAAAATATATTCAGTAATAATCCAGTAATAAAACTCATGATCATTTGCAAGCCTTTTCAGGTAACTTTTATAATGTTTTTGTGATCTTTGTCACGTGTTCCTCAGCATCTCACTTTTTCCACAATATTTTGGGGGGAGGCTACAAAGAGCTCCTGTGTTTCAGATGTGTGACCTGGCTTTTTTTCTGGTCAACCAGGTCACTACCAGGATATGGCCGGAATGTGGCTTGACAGACAATGTCTGACCTCTGGACTGAAACCAATCCAGTGTCCTTGCTCAGTCGCGGGTGTTCCTGTTTGAATTCACCCATTAACTCTTTCACTTCCATTATCTGGGTCTTAGTTTTTTTAGATTATCTGAAACTCAAAAAAACCCTTTAGAGCCTGCAAAAAAAAAAATCCCCACATAACTGCGGGTTTCCCAAGAAGGTGAAAAACAAGTCACATGTATGTTTGAAATCCAATATGATGGCAGCAGTGTTAAAATAGCTTTTAAATCACAAGATTGTGGGTGCTTTTGCAGAGTGAAAATGGTCAAAATAATATTTCTGTCAGGGCAGTACAGAGACAGAGACAGAGATGGAGTACTGATCTCAGGGTGTGTGTTTGTGCTCAGGTCCCCCTTCGAGGCCGCATGAGGGGGCAATCAGACAGACCTCTGAACATGAACCATTATGCCAATAAGAAGAGTGCAGCGGAGAGCATGCTGGATGTGGCTCTACTGATGGCCAATGCTTCACAGCTGAAGGCCGTGATGGAGCAAGGATCCGACTTCACCTTCTATGTGCCCCTCATTACTCTAATCAGCATCTCCCTCATCCTGCAGATCATAGTGGGAGTTCTGCTCATCTTCATAGGTAAGTTTGGAGTTTCTCTGTGGTGAGGCCTGTAACTGGCTGATCAGTATTTATTTTACAAATGAAAAGATTTACAGTAACACTAAAACATATGTAATATTTATTGTATTATATGTCCTCAACTTCACCCAGACTAGCTAAATGTGACAACTAAACAATATTAACCTCGTTCATGTTACATAAAGACAACTGCATGCAAACCTCCTACACAGCATGATGAAATAATGCTGTGTTCCAGTCAATGTCGAAGGTCTGTGGTCTGTGTTTTTGACAAGTGTACATGCAGTTGCAACCTCAACAGTGCAGCGTCCCTGCATATATAAACAAAATAGAGCAGGGAAACACACGTCATGGAACAGACACATTATACATTATATTTTATATCTAAATATTCCATTCACTCCCCTAATATTAATAATATCATCTACGACTACATCCTACCTCCTCTCCATTGGTGCTGCCATTGTTGTGTGATGTCAGACAAGTGCTTGGGGTAGATGGATGTGCCCCGAGTTGGAAGTAGGAATTCCAACTTCAAGTGGCGTTCCATTGTACTTTTCTGGTACGAGGTTGGAAAATGTCCAAGTTCCTTTCTTTCTGGAACGCAGCATTACACATGTACATAGCCACGCATGCTGTGGTGGAAAAAGTATTCAGATACCACACCACTAAAATACAGTATTATCAGCAAAATGTACTAAAAGTATCAAAAGTAAAAGAAGTCAGTGCAGTAAAATGCTTCCTGTCAGTTTTTACTGCTGCCTTAATGTGTATGTTGTATCTTACCTCTGTAGATGTTTATGTTTGAGCTAAAAACTACTTTATATACTGTTTGGTAGTTTAATCTACAGCAATGCATCGTGTTCTGTAAGATTATCATGTCCTGTGAGAACCACATCAACTTAGCTTCAGGAAATCAGGAAAATTTACAGGTTAGGTAGAAAAAAAATATAATCTAATGAATAGTAGTGGAGTAAAACGTACAATATTTGCCTCTGAGATGTAGTGGAGTAGAAGTTGGAATGGAACTACTCAAGTAAAGTACAAGTTCAATGTCACATTTTGGGAACACGTGAGACAACTGCTTTCAAATTTGTGTCAAACGTTCACACGTCACTGCTGATAGAATTCGACTCACATATATTCACACGTTGTCAATTTTCCTCAACAACTATAAATCCTTTCTATACACTGAAAAATGCACAAATTCTAATTTCACATGCAGAGTTTTTTTTCCCCTAAGTTTACAAGCACAAGCCTGGAAATCATTTATGCACATCATCGCACAAGCACAAAATCTCCTTCACGCTTATTCGAGCACATAAATCTTAGAGCCACATTCTTGTCTTTATAAAATGCTGATGACTCATGCATTGAACTGAACGGCGCAGTACAACCGTTGTCTTTCCATACGGTGGTATGCTCCCTCCTTCCCCTCTCCGGACAGTATCCTTATCTCATCCTTACAGAGAAGACCATTGTGAGCTGAGTTTAGGGAGCCACAGCAAGAAGGAACGCCTCTGCTGTCAGCTGTTTCCAGTTTTAAAGAGTCTTAGGAGATTCTGTGTATAAAATGATGAGAAGGTGAAAAATATGGACTTCCCCTCCATCTAGAAAAATGTTCCCTTTTCGAGGGCATATATCGTCATAATAGAGGAAGAAGCTAATGATTCACCTGCAGGCACTGCTGTCAGAAGCTGTTAATTTAAATCCTAGTGCTCAGTCATAGTGAAGTAATGATTACTTCTCTGCTAAGCTGACAGGAAGTATGTGCTGCCCCCTTGTGGAGAAAATAGGTCATTCCAGCTGACTAATGTCCTCATGTTTTGATTTCTCTTCTGACAGTCAAATGGAACCTGAATGATCAGAGCATGCACTACAAGCTGAACATCCTAGAGAACCTCGCCACAGCCTTTGTCTTCATTATAGTTGTGGTGAACGTCTTCATCACAGCGTTTGGTGTCCAGCGGCCTCCTTCAAGTTCTTGATCATTTTTTACATGACTCTGTAAAGATGGACCTCTGCATTATTTGTGCAAGTGGACAAGACAATTATTTATTCACCAAGCTAAATGGCATGAAGGCGTACTGCCATTCTGTAATTCAACCTCGGGAGCTGGTCACTTGACACCCTGAGGATCTGGTGACGTGTGTGTGTGTGTGTGTGTGCTGGTGTGTTTGGGGGTTAGAGAGTTTCACTTCTTCTCTAACCATGTCTATGGACAAATGTGTGGTCCGTTTTAATCTGTTTGTTATCTCTTTTAATGTCCAGGTAACTGAAGCAATCAGATTGTTGCCTTTACTTTTAAACTAAACTTATCAGGAGCTATATGCTGTATATCAGTCATGACCAATGTGAATGTTTCAAAAACATTCTGCTGTTTTTTTTTTTAAGTCAGTCAGTACCAGTCTAAGCCTTATGCCTTCATCTTTAGATAAAAAGAAGAAACTGAAGTAACAGCATAATCCAAACGACATCATTAATAATGACAGCATCAGGAGCCATCTTGGCCTCCTGCTTGTCATGAGTCATTACGTGATTTAAAAGCTTTATTAAGGAGGGATCTGTTCTGTTGACAGTGTTATAAACATCAACCAATTTATGAAGTGGACCTTACATGCTTTGTTTATGTGGGTGCTATGCAAAGTCTAGTGTGTAAAACTGATTTATTCATGTTCTTATTATTTCATGTCTACAGCTGTTGATTTCTCAATAGTATATATGTTGTTATTTTTAAGCTTTTTCATAACTGTCTTTTTTTAAGGACCAAAACTTTTTCACAGCTTTTATGATCTTGGATGATCCACTGGGAGCTTTATAAATAAAACTACAAAAGCAATAAGATGTGTTTATTGTCCTGTTTATTCTCATCGTAAGTCTTTTTATTTTATTGTACAAAGACAAAAGTCTCAATCTTACAAATTGTGGCACTTCTACATTTGAGGCATTTTGTACACAACACAGTACATATTGAGTTTGACACACTGTCAGGCACTGGACCTTAATGAGTGGACAATAAATCAGAAATCAAATATCACTACTTCTCTAAAGGTGCACTGCATAGTTTTGGAGAATATTTTTTAATCAGAAGAGAAAGATCTTCATTGACTGATTTTTTTATGCATAAAGAAATAACTAAATAAATAAACTTTCAATTTTCATGACTGAATAAACAAACTGACCTTACAGAACAACACAATTTCATACAGTTTTACTTTGTTTCTATTTGGTGGACCCTGCCACTTTTCTAGCTTCAGACGGTGTTCTGGGACCTTATCTTCCTCTAAGAACAGCTTGTTTATTCAGTTATGAGTTTGTATATTTTCCCCATTCAAATTGTGAATATTAAAACTCTAAGTCTGAACATCTTCTCCAAAACTACTTAGTGCCCCTTGAAGAATAATATTACAAAAGTGTTGCGTACAATTAATAAAGAAAAAATCATGCAAGTTGTAGAAATGTTTTCAGGCGTTTGTGATAATGACTTTTGATATCCTAAAGTTTGAGCACCATGACATTAAGAAATACAGTTAAACAAAGCACCATCACGATGGTTACTGTTATGTTCTGTGTTATACATTGTTTACAAACAGCCTGAGAAATACTAAATGTATCTGCTTGTCATTGTGGGTTAAATTCAGTTACTGTCAGACATTGTATTTAAAATATTAGAAACAAACTATTCAATATACAGTCATCGAAAAGGCACAGTTAGAACAAACACATTCCCACACTGTAGGATTACAATAGCTATCAATAGCTGAAGGTGGAATTTATAAACCTTTACATGTATTTTAACTCTCACAAACTCGTCTTCTACTCACTGAGGCGGGCAGCGGACCAAGCTACAGCCCGACAGGAAAAGCCAAATTTTCCGTCCTGCCCAGCCCAGTGGAAACACAGACTGGGGAAAAGATTCAGCTTGCTTCCGGTCTCAAAGCATGCTCGATGTTGAGAACAGCTGATGTAGTTTGAGATAAATACGTATGCAGTTGAGCCATAGTAAAGCATCGCTTAAATGAAGTCTAAATGTAACAGATGAAGAAAAAAAAAAACTTGGTTAGAGATGCCACGAAGTAGGTGGCAATGCCTTAACCGTATGTGTGTTGATGGCCACAAGGGCCAATTCCATCCTTGTCAAGGGGAGTGCTAACCTTCTCTCCTTTCATACAACACAACTCTACGACAACAACACAACACTATATATATCCCGACCTACGCAAGATAGTTTCACCTGCGGTGTAATTTCCGGTCTTCAACTGTTGTATCTATTTAAACAGCTCATCTATCTTTCGCTTCCACACATGTAATCGCTGTTACGATGTGCGTTGTTATTAAGGTTCTAAATTCGACATTTGTTTGTTAATGATTTGGTCGTAGCTCTCTACCCATGATGCCCTGCGCTGATAGAGCGGGATATCATTGGCAGAGGCGGTCATGTGAGGCAGCGCTCTTCAAGAATTCGTCTAAAATGGTTTCTTACTAACTCCGCTCCATATTGTACCTGGATAATAATTTTAAATATACATTTTCTCTGAGTGATAGCTGCAGAGTTTCGGGGAGCTCTTATGGAACCAGCACAAACCACACTGAATGTGTGTGGCGATGTAGTTCACTTTTGACCACAAGAGGGCGATGAAGTTCTACCAAGAGCCTGGCCTTGTTTGTTTCTTGGATTAGTTTGTGGAGGAAAATGACGTGTCTTTTCAGTATGCTTGACATTGTATGCATATATGAACTTAAATGGCTCAGCACACTGCAAAGATATACATGATGTGTTGTCTGGACCAAAATGAAAACGCTAAATATCATACATCTTGCCTGAATCTTTCTTTCTTTGAAGTGCATTCAAGGATAATTATCATATTGCAGCCAAATATATCGATGAATTGGAGGTTTTCCCTTTATATGGATGAAATGTATGCTCATCGTATACAAATAAGAATGTACCTCAAAATGTTATTATCTAGTAATTTAAAATGCCTTATTGTGTCATTAATGCAATGAATACATTTGTAGACTGTGGCAAGAACATCATGTTTTTGATTTAACTGTAATCATCCCTCCAGTGTATTCAATCCCTTTTAACCCACTTAATAGGTACAACAACAACAACAAAATATGAGGAAATAACAGCAAAGTGTCAAAAGTAGCTCTGAATTTGCCCCATCTTTCTAATTTTAGATCCCAAGCAAAATATGATATACAATTGTGAACAAAATCAGTATTCAGCTCTTGAAAAGATATATTGTGCTGTGCTTTGGTGCAAGTAGCATTAAGAAGAGCATCACTGGTGAAGCACCTGGAGTCACTCTTTACTTCATGAGGCTGTCTTCAGTGTACCATATGAGGACCTCCTGAGCTTTTCGTTTCAAACCAAGAGCAGCCAGCCCGAGGGCCCGGCTACCTGCTGACAATTTGGACTCTGCAGAACAATGATAGCTTAATAGCAACACTTATTAACGGAATCAAGTTAATATATATATACATTAGTATATTGTGAATTACACTGACAATATCACAATTTCAATGTAAAATTAAAAATGTACTTACCACTGTAGTAATAGAGGAAAGCCATTCCCACTGCAACACTGAAACAGCCCAGAAAGAACAGGGGGCCTGGAAAAACAATATAAATGTGATTCATTATCTGGTGTTTGTCAGTGCTAAATAGTTAAATGACACACTTCTAGCCTGGAAATAGTTAAAATCACACAAACCATTCCTTATTTAGCGATTATTGAAGGTCATCATTAACGCACATGCAGAAAGTTTTCTGATTTTGCCACATGTAGGAACAGTATTTTAATCGAACAGTTTAAACATTGACAGTAAATTATTTTAGAAAAACATCTTACCTCTATCGTTCAGAACATACTTCTGATGAACATGTGGATAGTTGAGTGGATTTAAGTAATCTGGAAACGGGACAGATACATTTCAGTGTGTGGAATCAAATATCTAAATATCATCATCAGAAATGTCTCACTAGCGATATGGGGGAATAGTTTTAAGTTTCGGGGGACTAACCTCTGAGGCGGAGCCGTGTGGGTAGGCTGTAGTACACCTCCTCTACATGCAGGTGAAGAGCTCTGTAGAACTCCCTGCATGCTTCCTCTCCTTTCCCCTGTAGGTGTGTCAGTAGCTCACCCAGTCGAACACCAGTGGGCACGTCCAACTTTCGGAACTGGATAACAATAACAAGAATTTTTTTGTCATAATCTGTCATGTTATTGACATCATTTATTTTTTTTTTTAACCACAGCCTCTGTTCAGTACCAGAAGAGCTGCATGCACCAAGCCTACCAGGTGCTTCAAAAGAAATTGACTTCCAAATCCAAATCCAAGTCACGAATGTATGTGTCAAGAAATATGCCATCAGGCTTATATATCTGTAATTTTACATGCAGTGATAAAACACAGCTAACAGTGAATTCATTCAAGCAATGTCAGTGAGTACAACACTTTAAATGTGCACTTTATAGTTTGGGGGAAGAAATCTTACTCACTAAGTCAATATGTACAATATTAATATGGTAATAACAAAAACTCGAAATAATTACATGATACATTTCCATACAAACGAGCCGTCCTCGAGGGGAATAAGGTCTATGCTAAAACAGTAACTACTTAGAAGGGTCCTGCCTACAAAAATAGCGTAAAACAATATGACATTTTGTTGTTCGTTAAAGACAGTTTGTTTATTCAGTCATGAAAATCAATAAATGAAGATTTTTCCTCTTCTTTCTCTAACATTTCTTCCACAAAACTATAGGGGCACCTTTTAGTAAGAGTTTATGGTATTTGCACACCTGATTTCCTTAAGTATTTTTATTCTGTCTTTCCAATTCAGTTGGAAAGATTGAAATACTGCATGTGTTATTCCATAACATCCCCCTCCCTGTAAATCACTTTTCAGGTTAAGATCTTGGATAGGAAACCTAGTGTGTGTGTGTGTGTGTGTGTGTAAACACGATGCATTAAAGATTAAACTACAACACAAACATGGCCACAGCATTTGACTGCTGTCAAATTAACACACCATTAACAACAGGCATTATATGGCCACATAAGATAAGGCTGTATGAAGCTGACAGGGGTTATACTTGTGCTCCTTTGAGCATGAGGACTTACTTTGGTGGCCTCCTTGTCTGTGAGGATCTGCGGGTAGATCCTGTTGAGCTGAAGGATGACTTTGTCCACCAGCTCTGTGTCCAGTCTCTGCTCAGCTTTGAGGAAGGCGCTGTCCTCTATCAGCTGCTCACGAAAACTGTCTGTCAATGGCAACGGAGAGCAGAGGAGTTCCTTAACAAGTACATCAGCAAGACCCTAGCATAGCATACACTGACGGGGAACGGGGAGTCAGTTTGCATATCCATACAAGCTACTGACAGTCTTTCCTCGTAGCTGTGGCAGGGGAGGAGTATGAGGGCACGAAGGACCGGGAATGAAGCGAAAAAACACTTTATTCAACTTGCATGTTGGCCACCATTTCAAAAACAAGGCTCTTTCTAGTCTAAGACGTGTTAAGAAAGTTTTCAGAACGCTCAACAGGACGCAGAATGAGACGTTACATTGTCATTGGCAACGCGAGGCAACTTTTCAGCTTGGTAATAAGACAGTGGTCATGTTTGTGATTTGGACCAGACGGGAAGACACTAAAAACAACAAACAGAAGGATTACTTGGTGGTAGAAATGAAGGTTATTTCTAGTTAAAGAAAGACACAAACCTCCCATTGTGGAGTCCGTTCTGTCCTTTGTTTGGACACGCCCTCTTACGTCACCTCACTGGGAAGGAGGGGCTTACGTCAACGTCTTCCAAAAAGGAAAAACACACTTTCCTTTTCACCGGGAATAGAAAAGAATGTAGCAAAGGCTAAACTAGGCTATTTGTTTTAATGTTGACCCTTATGAATTAAATTCATAGATATACTATAATTTATGTTGTGTAGAAATATGTATTGTTTTAACAAGGGGCAAAGCTATGATAATAATAGTTTAATGTAAAAAATAATGTTTAATTGTAAATATCAGAATGGAAACGGCTAAATTCTTCTGTTTTTATTTTCCCCAATGTAAATGAATTTTAAACATAATTTGATCTCTCTATGGATCCTTTAAGACTAAGTACATTTCTGTTTCATTTATGATAATAATAATGCATTTTATTTAAAGGTGCCTTCCAAAGCACTCAAGGACACTGCACATAACAACAGTATATCAATTATTTATTAATTATGTACATATTTTTGGTATTACCTTGAGTCATGATGCCTTTATTGTATGACTTATTCCATATAATGTGGAATTTTTGTATGTATTTATCTGATTAATTAGCTATATGTTTCAGAGAGAAAGGAAATAAACTGCCTCAACATTAAAACCACTTGACAGTTCAAGTGAACAACATCTCGTTGCAACACAATGTTCTTCTGGGAAACCTTGAGTCCTGGCATTCATGTAGATGCCACTTGACATACACCACCCACCTCAACTTTGTCGCGGACCTAGTGCATCCTCTCACGGTACTCTCTGATGGCAGTGACCCTCCCCAGCAGGACAATGAGCCCTGCCACCACCAAAACTGCTCATGAATGACCCAAGGAATGTGACACAAAAGCTCAATGAAGACTGATCTAAACCTAGCCTCCAAATTCCCTAGATCTCATTCCAATCGAGCATCTGTGGAACGCCTGAAACAAGCGCAACCCATGGAGGACCCATGTCGCAACCCCCAGGACTCAACTGATCTGCTGGGGAGTGTGCAATGTTGCCAGACACTACAGGGCACCCCTAGGTGTCCATGCCTTGATGGGTCAGAGCCATGTCTGATCCACAGTTCGGTCTCAACAGATTGCAATTATTCTAGGACGCCCCACGGATGCTCAGATTAGAGTTTTGGAGAATTTCTCAAAATACTATGAATCTTTTACATTTCTCTATTGTGAAAAAAATATAACTCCATTGTGAAAATTACTGTGGGATGGTCGCTAACTCATGTTCAAATGAAAAAGAACAATCACTACAACATTGTGAAAGTTAGATTTATTTCATCACCAGCCATAACTGTTAGCACAGACAGTAGCCCACAGTCATGTATCTTGCTAGTGTTTTGCCACAAGTTCAGTCTTGTTGACAACCACTTAAGCTCCCTTTATAAAACAAAAAGGATGATGACATCCTGCAGTCTGAACAGTGTCAAATAAATACAATTGCAGTTATAGTAAAAACATATAAAATCAATTAGGACCAAGTATGTGAGCAACAATGTGTAAAATATTTTCACATAGCATAGACATTTAGCTTTTTTTCCTTGTCATGTTTGCAAATTGCACTTGTATACACAAAACACACAAAGCAGGCTTACTGTTTGCATACAATGGACTCAAAGGTTTACAAAAAGTAGTATTAAAACAATGACATTAAAAAAAAAACTCTCCTTCATGAATAAAGTTTTTGAATACTATTAACATCTGACCTTAACTTAGACATCTTTAAATAAGCTTGGCATTAATACTTTTCCTTAGTCACAACAAGCATACTTTTAATTTGTAACAGCTCTGCCACGTGTACAAAGGAGGAGCCAAATTATACAAAATCTAGGTAACGCCCTGAATATGAAGCTCCATATTTGCAGGATTATATAGTGAAAATAAACAGGAGATTTATGTGACTGTCAAAAAGGCACCTTTAAATTTAAGGCCAAAATAAAAATAAAAAACCATGGCAGAAAAAGGGATTTCCTCTCTTTTGTTTGATTTCAACCAGTTGGTTGAAAGGTCTGGTTTTAAAAGGATTATTAAAAGTATAATCTCTGATTTTGTTGCTATCAAATAAATACAGATAAAACATGTAGGAATCACTTAAAATGTCATCATGAATCTGTCAGATAAACATGCACATCCAGTAAAAACACTGTGTGACACTTGAAACAATTAGTATGATTTTAGAAAGAAAGGGGAATCACCTAAGTGCTCAGTCAGGGTAACACAGGCAATGAGTAATCAGCACAACACCCATCTTGATTCTTCCTCTTTTTCAGTAATGATAGTGGTGCATATTGTTGGAAGACTGAAGGGACTGCAGTGGACAGCTTATGCGATGAGTCATTATTTATGCAGTCAAAGTGTTTCTTTTTTTTCACATAAGTGTTTTGGCACTATAAAGCATACTGTTGGATTTGTTCTTGTGTTAACAATAATGTAATTCGGACCATGATTAGAAAGTGAAGGAACCAGGAGCACAGGTGACCGTGTCACAGACACTGACGGACCTCCTTAAGGACACTTGGCATCATAGATTTACTGCAAATGGAAAACAGGAAAATCACATTTAATCGATTGTTGATTGAATTTCAATTTCCACTTCATTAGTGAGATGGAGTTTATTAATTAAGTAAATTAAAAGTCAGCAGTAGAAAAGTTAGAGGCTTGTAGGGAGCTGAGTATTGAGGAGTGTTATGCATGCAGGCTTCAGTGAGTCACTCAAGAGTTCAAGAATTTTGAAGTTTTGTGTTAGAATACAAGGGTGAGGTAAAAAGTTTAGAGAAAGGAAATAAAGAAGAGAAAGAAAAGCTTCTTAATCATAATATAAAAACACGATTTATTGTAGTAAAAACTAAAAATATTCATGCAATTTTGTTTGCCGTTTGTTGCTTTCAACCTACTTGAAATTCACAGTTGTACAATCATTTCTTTTTTGTTATCAATTTCTCACAAGCTATTTTAGACAAATGAGACCAAAAAACAGTTACACTTAGAACTTTGATTACATAGAGATTAATTTTTTCCCAAGAATGGAGGACTTAGACAACATTTCTACTAGACAACATTTCTACTACAACTGGGACTGAGGTTCAGGTTTATATATCTGTTGTCAGATTTCTGTTTTAACATATCATGTCATAAAATTCTAAAAATACATTCAAATAGTGTATAACACTAAACTAGTGACCTCTTGTGGCAAACTCTTCAGAAAGGCTACAACTGCTTAACACTTTGTCACCTCATGCTTTCTTCATTATGTGTAGCACGATCCTCACTGAAACCTCCACCCCCAAAATGATTCACCAGCACCCTCACATATCACAGAACTCACTTCACACTGATGAAGGCTTGGTACTTTCCATGATAATTTATACCTGCTTATAGTGAATTTGAGGGATGCAGTCTGGAATCAAATGGCAGTTGAAATAAAATTAGCACGTAGGTTTCCAGTTTCATGTCGTTCTCAGGTCAAATGAGGATATAAATATCTTACGGAGAATAAGATTTAAGCTCCATGCTTGTGAGATTTATGCTTTCCCTGAGCCAACTGAATAGATTCTATATATTAATTTTATTCTGAAAACAACTATACTATAGCGTTAAGAAGTAATATTATTAGTGTGATATAAATATTTCATTAGATGTATAATGGCTACAAAAACAGAGAGCATAGTGTTAGACAAAATGAAAGCATGCAAAGCCTTAGAGAGATGCAAATTATGCAAACGTAGATATAAAAGTTTTAAAAGGCCACATAAACCCTTGCAGAAGAACCCAGGTCCTCTGCTGAGGCTTTGTAGCTCAAAGTTGGTTCTGCAGTACAGCCTCCGACTTACATGATGGTTGGAAGCAGCTCCCTTGCCCTTTGTTTTCCCCTTGCCTCCTGCCGCTGTGGCTGTTTTGCGACGCGCCTGCTCGTGGTCGAACTCCAAGTCCTCCAGGCGCTGTGTTAAGGCCAGCTTCTGCTGGATGGCCATACGCAACAGAGAATTCAGGGTCTTCTTCTCATCTTCAGCAGCAGCCAGCTGCCTCTGCATGTCGTCCAGCTGGGTCACATACTCGTCACACCTGAGAGAAAGCGAGGAAAAGGAAGAAATGAGAGATACACATTATTTCCAGCAGGTGGAGCAATGAGCCTTTGAAGTGCTGCTGCTGTCACATGGTTTCTCCATTCCCCAGGCAGCATTTTCCAGATGGCAAGATGAGTCCTCTACTAGCCGACTCGCACAAGTATTACATCAGACTGTTCCCACAATGCTTTGTGTCTTTCTCACAGACATATAGAGACACTCAGGCAAAACAGCCATGCAGAATATGCCCAGAAACTTTGAATTTTCTTTCCATTGCAAGAAAAAGATGCAGAAAAGTGTAAGAATTGGCAGGATATATAGAAATTATTTATGTTTCCTCTTCCTAACAAACACAGTCATACATTATGGTGTGAGCCCTGGACCACCTTGCTACCAGGATGTCACATGATGGTTCATTTCATGTTTGTCAGGAAAGAAAGGTAAACCGTTGATTATTTATAATCATACCTTGTAGCAAACATGGCTCGAAGAGAGGAGAACGTAGCAGCATCCTCTTTCAGAGCCTTTAGTTCATTGCGGAGCTTCATCATCGTCTCAGTCACCATGCCCTTCTCACTGTCGTACTTACTCTTCAGGTTGGCCAGAGCAACCTCAGCCGTCTAAAGGGAAGAAGATCTCATTATAATTATCTATTTCATGCATTTCAGGTCTAAACTCAGTGGTTATTTTAAGCTAGAGCCTTTTCTGTTGGACAGTTTGGGAAACAATGAACATCCTTCCTCAGAGAAACATACACAGCAGGCATGCATACACACACTTTTAGCCACACTGAGTGGTGTCCTGACCTGTTTGTTGGCCTTGAGCACAGCTCTGAGAGTGGCAATCTGTTCCCTTTTGGTGCTCAGCAGGGACTTTAGTTTGAGGATCTCTTCCATGCAAGCCTCTTTGTCCTTGTCTGCCACTGTGCTCAGCTCCAGGTTTGCGAGTCTCTGACGCGACAGGTCTGTGGTGCGGTCCACTGCCTGCTGCAGGTGGCAGATCTGGTCCCTGATGATAGCTACGAGGTTATAGATGTTCATGGGTTCTGGCCGATGCTCTGGAGCAGGAGTGCTGCTGGAGTTAGACTTTTTCATTTCGGTCTCGCTGATCAGCCCATTAGTGAGAAGCACTGAAGACTGGTGCTCCTTCCCTTCTTGCCCTCTTCTTACTATGGCCCTGCCTTGCTTGTAGTAGTCGAGCATGACGCGATTAGGGGTCTCATTGTTGCACATACACACGTGGTTGTAGAGATTGGCCAGCTCTTCACTGAAAGCTATGAGCTCATCCTGGGCCACATTGAGGCTGCCGAGTGATTCTCCTGCAGTCTCGCTGACCAGACGGAGCTCCTTCTCCAGGCGAGCCACTTCCGCTTTATCTGCCTGGCTGGTCTTCTCCAGGGACGCCAACCTCGACCTCAACTCGTGGATGTCGCTATCTAGCCGTGCTCGCTCGTCTTCATACTGGGTTCGACACTCATCGTACTTTGCCCTCAGAGTCTTCAGCTCCTGCCTCAGCTCCCCAGCTTCAGACACGGCCACGGTGTATTTACACTGCAGGATCTCTGGTCCGTTGATGTCCAGCTCGTAGTAGTCTCCGTCGTCATGGCTGTCCCGGTCTTTTTCACTGTCGAGGGCAGACTGGCGCTCCTTACTTGCCTGAAGTTTCCTCATTGCGCTGAGGTTCTCAGTCAGCCTGTTCACAGTCTCCTTTTGCTCAGACACAGTACCATAGGCCTGTTCCAGATGTTTCTGGCTCTCCTGGAGAGAGTTGATCAAGGCCGCTTTCTCCCGCTCCACCTAACATACAAAAGTTAAAATGCGTAAGCAATTGATACAGCCGTAGATGATCGATAACCATGTAGTTACACTGTGAACAACATAGATGTTTCTGTTCTCACATGTAAGGACTGTCAACTGTGTAGATCTTATGCAGTACATTTTGAACAAACAACATGTTTTGACATTGGCAAAATCAATCAAAGAACTTCAGAACTGACATTAAATTTTAAGCTAAATTGTGGTGTGGTGTGGTAAAAACATGCCAGCTGGCAAAGAGCATCTCATGGTCTTCATACCTGCACAAGCTGTTGTTTCAGTTTCTGGATCTCGGAGATGTTCAGCTCACTCAGCAGGTCGTCCACCAGGCTGGGAGCAGGCTTGAAAGCCTCTCCTCTCTTGTTTTCATCACCTTCGCCCATTTTGATCAAGCCGTTCTCAAAGCCTCTGATTAGATCATCGTTGTCAGGCTCGGTGGCGGTGGAGGGATCGTCGTGGTGTTTTAGGTTGTCGATGGAGATGTTGAAAGAGCTGTTGTACACAGAGCCGCCGATAGTCATATAGTGGGAAAGCTCCTTGCGCAAGGTGGCCTTTTGCTCACGCTCTGTTTTAATCGTTTCCAGGGCCTCTGTCAGCTGTCGCTCAGCAATTTCTCTCAGACGCATGGCTTCTTCCAGCTGGCTGTGTAGGCACTGGGAGTCCTCCTCCAGACGGCGGATCTCATGCTTTAGACCTTCATATTCCACCTAAGCAGATGGCAAAAATATAAAGAAGGATGTCAATTTTCCTCAAATGATATTTGTCCACTGTCATTTCTCTTTAGGCCTCAAATCTCTGTAAAATCACTGTAAATTAAAAAAAAAACTTCTGTTTTAAATTAAAGGAAATTTCAAGTCTTTGGAATATGACAAGTTTTTGATGTTTTACCTTGTAACTTTCTTAGAGGAACCAATGATTGTGTCCTTATATCAGAACCAAATACATTAATGGACCTTGTTTGGGGCTATTTTTCAGGATTGTGATGTGTCACATAGTGAGTGTCAAGGTCTGTCTTCTTCAGCTCACCTGGTTCTGTCTCAGTACAGACACTTGTTTCTGAAGAGAGATGTTCTCTTCCTCCAGCTCGCTGTAGTCCTGCAGCAGACGAGACTCCCGCACCTTGTACTCTCTGATGTCATCACGCAGCTGACCACGCTGCAGCTCTGCCAGCTCTGAACTCTGAAATAAAAGTCAAAGTTAGAAAAGAAAAACGCCCAGACCGTGCAAACTACATCCTTACAAGTATCCAGCCACTGTGAGAGAAATGAGGATCAGGGTGACAGCATGTTTCAAATACCACAGGGTCTTTGACTTTGGCAGGCAAATCTAATGACGGAAGGAGTACATGGTCCACTTACCGCTCCATGCTACAGAGACAGAGCCCTGGCGAAGGACATCCTTTGTGTCACTCACAGCGGACCATTACATCATCTTTCCTGCTGGTTTCACTGCAGTCCTGCTAACTGACCCTCCCCCCACTACAAGCACAAACTTAGGCTCTCTTGCAACTCACCACTAGTGGTGGTGGTCCTCACTCCATGTCTCAGTCAAAACTTCCATTAACTTTACCTCTTTCATCCTATTTACAGTAAATTGTAATTGAGGCTCAGCACAAGCCCTGTGAACATGAATGTACATAAAACAAACAGAAACTCTACATTTGATTTAGGGAAAGACATTTAAAGTTTCCACAGCTTTACCACATGAAAGGCAACTATTAAAAAACACACATAACTCAACACAGATGTAAATGGTGGGTCTGTTTGTCAACAAAGTCAGGTTAACATATCAGACATACACAACAAAAGATCTAGCCTATAAGACCTACTTGGCATTGATATATACTGGCTGTATAGGTAATGCTGTGTAATAATCATATAATGAAATGATCACCTCTCTCAACTCCAGAGAGATGGCTGACAGGCGCTCATTTTCAGCCTGTACACCGCTGAAGGAGACTTTGGCCTGACGGAGCTCATTCTGCAATTCTAGGATCTTCTGCTGGTACAGAGCCTCCTTACTGGCCGACTCAAGGATGAGTGATTCTTCCCTGCTTTCCCCATCCGCTGCCACCTTTTTGTGGGTTGAGTAAGCTTGTCCGAACGCCTGGGGAAACACAGTAAGGAGAAACATCAGGGGCAAAATCATGACCGAGGACTAATAAAGATGCACACAGAACCACAAGTATGAGCAGAATAACCACTAGTGATAAGATAAGGCTTTGCTTATCCAAACAGTTTCTTTTAAATGCCTGAGGGCCTGTCATTCACTGCATTTATTACTAGTCATTTGTTCCACAGGAGACCTTTAAGTCACAAGTGCTGTGTCACCCTTATATCATGATGTAACTCCATGGCATCCAGCATGGAAACAGATTGTTGCAACCTCTGATTAGCTTTGAACTGCATCAGTCATGTTAATTTGACAAGCTGGAGACAACTGGAGGCTGCCGTCTGCCAATCCACATTCAGAGACTAAAAAAAAACAAAAAAAACTTTCATTCAGTTTGATCTGTCTTGGAAATCTGACTCCAGGCTACCGCAGCAGCGTCAGTGGAATAATAGATTTGTTGACTAAAAGAACTTCCTACATGTGAGGATCTGTGGCTTTACTTTGTCATTTATGACAGTAAGAAGTCACTTAGGGCACTACTTAGGTAGAAGGACTGTTTGAACTTCTTTACTCAAGGAAAAGGAAGAAAGTACAGGCTTTGAATTGTACTCAAAGTATAACAGTAAAAAGTATTCTTCTGAAGGACATTTCTACTGGCCTTTTCTGTGCAAATCTCACCTCCCCATTCAACTGTTCCTTGTTCAGCATGCAACGAGGCAAAAATAAATATAATCAATAATTTCCCTAAAATGCATTCAAACTAAAGTATCAAGCCTGTTTTGAGAATGGTGTAGAAAGTACAGGTGTTAAAATGTCGAGAGTAAGAGTAAAAAGTTCAGAAAATTGAATACTTAAGAAAAATATAAACACCTGAAAAATCGACTATTTGTTCTTTGTGACTTCCCACCTCTGCAGACATGTTTGTGAGTTTTGCCATGACTGCCTTTTTCTTGACACAATAATTCAATCAGAGTGACTGTCACAAGCCCTGAACAAACCTCAACAAAATAACTTGATAATATTTTCATATTCACAGCATTCAAATCACGAGTTAAGCATCACTTCATCACATCACAAGTTCTGAAAATTCAAATCTCTGCAGAACTCTTTGTTTCCTTATACCCAAATTTAACCTTGCTTTAACAGCTGACGTACAGCATTTGTTTGTCATATGCAGCTTGAAGGTAAGAACTCCCTAACATCTCAAAAAGGGAAAAAAAAATCTATCAAATAAAACTGCACATAATAAAACTTAAAGACAAAAAGTCAGTTAATTTAAATTCTTCTAAAAGCTAATCCCACATTGCAACAGTAAATTCTTTAAACAATTGCCATTTAATCACGCTGAATTACAGTTTCTAAACATGACTACAATGTATTGCAAAATTAAAAAAACAAAAACAAACGGTCACTTATCTACTGACATTTTGGAATATTCAGTAATGTCAGACCACAACAACCACAGCAAAACTCCAGAAGATGCAGGGGGAACTGATGACACAAATGCCTCGATTCTCAGGTCCTATAAAAATCTTTCCATAGCAGAGAGGTGGGTGTAATGGAGGTGGCTATGATTGTGTTTAGGCTAAAGTCAAGCTGACAGAACTGACAAAGTAAGGACAGCACATTAATAGTTCATAGGAGGAACAGGCTGATGTCAGATTCTCACAGTCAACTGACTTAAAAGCTTTTAGACGTCCAGCCAACACACACAGACACTGAGCTGAACTGGTGATGTAACAACTCCTATCCAAGAAAGTCCTGAAAGCCACCACAGAGCTGTAGGTCTCCACTGGCATCTAACCCCGCCTTTTCTTCCTAAGTAGTTTTCAGTCAAACCAATTTGTATGTATAACAAGTGGCGATCAGTCGTGAGGGGAATTGATCTATAGCTTAATAAGCACAGTGGGCGCTGATGGATGGTTCCTTTTCCTACGTCAGCCTCCGTGACATACTCGACTAAAGAGAGAAGCAGCGCTCAGAATCATGAGATACCGAGAGAGTGACTCCAACAATGAGTCAAACAATGAGTCAAATAATGAGTGGACTGTGACTTACGTCATGAATTAAGCAATGTGGACAAAAATCACCATCAACATACAACTGAGAATAAGTCAGCGAAAGACCCACGTCAGTTCCTCATTTAAACTGGACACGTAATTGATTGATCCTATGTGAGAATCTGATGGTTTGCTTTGTCATACACGATAGTAATCTGATTACATTCAAGATTTAGAATGTTGGTCAAATAAAACAAGCAATCTGAATACATGACCCTGGGCAGTGGGAAATAATGGGCAGCTTTCTCTATTTTGTGACATTTCATAGACCCAACTATTATTCGATTAATTGAAATTATAAACAACTAGTGAAAATTGGACTCAATCAGTATGAAGATTGAAATAAGTTGTGACACCTAGAAATAAACAAAGGCTTTATCTCAGCTAAGAAAAAGACTGACTACTCTCTGAGTTTATCTTGTTCTTTACTCAGAGCAGTGATCTGCACACGATATTACACTTTTATGGCCTTCTAGCTACCAGAAATACCACACAGTGAAGTATCCGAATACACTAAATTATTAAGAGTGAGCTATAACTGGTGAATGCTGACGCCAATGTGGAAGTGGTCTTAAGACACAGTTCCTCTAAAGGTTTATAAACTAGATGCTTGAAAACTGAACAGAAGGGGAAAACACAAGTTCTCTCTGGAGACAGTCAACATTTCCCAAAAGTTAGGATCTCAGCAGCTAACGTAACTTCTTCTTTTGTCTTTTGCTGGGGGAATTTTAAAAATCACTGCTTTACGAATAAAATATAAAGACCAAATGTATGAAACTGTACATTTGAGCTGTGTTTGCTTAACTGACATGTGTCCTGGCCTCAGTTTTACCCACGCTCTTCCTCATCCACCAATTCAGCAATTTTTGTTTTCAATAACTGTCACAGATGACAGCAAATGGTACACCCAAACTTCAAACCATCCCTTTAGAAATCAATGGTCGATGTCTCAGATTACCATATTAAAAAACAAAGGGAAGGACAAAGCATTTGCTTAAGTGAGAATTAAATTACTCCACAGGTGTCAGGCTCATAATGGAGGTGAGGAGAGATTCCTTGACAACAGCTTGGCTTAAAGTCATAACATCTTAATGCTGAAATGAGCTGGGTAAAAGGAGTCTCGGGCAGCTGAATACATACATACATACATAATGATGACAGATGAAAACCTCCTTGCCTTGTGAACTAAGGTGTAAGGAATTCACAGGCCAATTAGGACATCAGGATAGGAGTTGTGAAAATTACTATGGAGAAGATTAGTCTTTCTCAAGATTGGGGATAGAATGATTATTGGGACAATATTGAGCATTTTTCCGATTATCAGTATCAGTGCTTTTTGAGTCCGCTTGCCAATAAAATAAAATACATTTTAACAGGCAATGCTTTGTCTCACTACTCAGTGTCCTGTCCACAACACTATCTGCTTGTTACATGTCACAAGTAAGTGCCTATGAACAATGAATAATCTCAATTTACAAGGTAACTAACAACAAAAGTTTAGGGGTTGACCGATATGGCTTTTTCAGGGCAGATACAAATACTTAGAAATCAAGACCGAGAACCAATATCTGGGACTGATATTGGACTGATACATTTGCAGTAAAAATTGAACTCAGATATTGTTGTAGGTGGGAAATTGTGCAAGAGCATGTTGCACATTTTAAATTTAGTTAATTTTATCGGTAATCTGTCTGTCGCAGATACCGATAATAATGATACAACATTTTAGATTAGTGGGAGTACAGAGTAACAGAAAATGGAATTTCTGAAGTAAAGTATCTCAAAATGTTACTTTAGTACAGTCCTTAATTGAACAGTACTTAGCTACATTCCATCACTGGTCATTCTCAATTTTCACTCCATGGCCTTCATTTCTGCTGCCTATGTATATGTGTATGAAAAAAACAATACTGGTAGATCCTTACTCAGGATCCACTTGTGCATAAAACCCTGAACTGCAAAACAAGTCTAAAACAATTATTTTCCAATACAGCCTGACACTTCCAGCTACTTTTAGACCCAATAAACTAACACCAGGTTGGCCACATAGGCATGTAAATATGATACACTCCTGCAGCAGCAGACGTCTAATTTGAAGGCCTTAATTACACAGCAAGAGGAGCAAGTACTGGCAAGAAGTGACCGAAAAGAAATATCGATGTTTATCCTCAAATACCAGGAAAGCATTAAGCCAGGATGTTTATATCATGCTTAGAATACAGTTGATAGCGATCTGTCATAGCTGGACAGGATCCAGCTAATCAATATACACTTTATGGCACTTTAAAGTTATATCTGAGACCTCAAAGCAGCCTGGATCTTGATCGATAGCTTACATAATGTAATGATGGTTGTGATTAAAGACTGTTTGTCTGACTGTTTACCGCTGTTGCCCCAAATTAGTATCTCTTAGCGGGCGGCTAATAGGGTATTTTCTCCATGGCGGGTGTCCACATTCAGACACAAGCACCAGTACATGTTTTAAGGTGTCTGTCTGCGTGGCTATGACCCGATGTTACCTCCTTCAGCTGATCCAGCTCATGTCGGACCGTCTCGTACTCCGTCTCCAACTCATCGAATCGCTGCTTGAGCTGCTGTTTCTCCTCCAGCACCGCCAGCCCGTACTCCGCCGCCTGGATCTTCTCGTGGGTCGTTTCTCGGAGCTCCCGGGTGAGACGCTCGACCTCGACTCGAAGCCACTGCGGCCCGGCCTCTGTCACCAGTACCGCTTCGGCGTATTCCTGCTCCTCCGTGGACATCTTGGTGAGCCTTGCCGACTCACAACTGTAACGGGACCCAGCCCTGGCTAACAGGAGCAGCAGAGAAAACCACCGAGACCGCAAAATCACTGCCTTCTTTGTTTGAACCGCATTGTCAGGACTTAAATGGCGTTTAGTTCATATTGCCTTCTCCCGCCACAGACTTCGACAGTGCTCAACCTAGACGACACTTTTATCATTCTCGAGGAGTTTCTTGAGCCTCTTCATGAAAGCTGGCGGAGGAAACTTCAGTTGAGATCATCGATAGGAAAAAGCTGCCCCTGAACGGCATTCAAATCTGAGTAAGTGGGGAGGGAAATGTAGTTTTAAGTTGAGCACGAGCGTCCCAACGTTGGCGTCCCTCAGCGACCACATTGACTTCAAGGACCAGAATGCATTGCGCAAGTTTAGCTAGGATTCGGCAACCTCCTGCAGATGTCGATACAACACTGCCATCTAGAGACGTTATAATGAACTACAACTATATCAACGAGACAGACGCTGTGGTTAAATTTGTGTTTATGGCTGCAAATATAATAATTCTCATTATTAATAATGAATTATTTTCTGACTGACTAATTTATTTTGCATGTATGAAAAAACAAAAAACTCCCCATCAGAAACTGCCAGAGCCTGTTTTTATCTGACAAACAAACCCCCAAATTTTAAAAACAAAACAACTAACACGATTATTTAATATCCAAACATTTGCAGATTTATCGACTGTGGCAACACTAATTGATTGTCTAATTGTATCACCTCTGCTCAGAATTTAAATGTAAACGCAGGTCCCAAAATGATTGACTTTTCTCTTTTAATGCATAGACTTAGACAGTCAAACTATTGAAGTCAGTTATTTGTGTTTTTCTTTTCTTTGTTAACACCAAAAATGTTTCTCTCATGTAGTTGTCAAACGCTTGCACTAAATATATGATTGCATATATACTAATGGAAAACACAGAGAGGTCTCTGAGGTTTTCTATTGTTGTTGATCTTTGACACAAACAGGCCTCCGGACATACCGTAAACCAAATGAATGTGAAAGCAAAACAGTCTTATGTGGGACTTCCCTCTATCTGTCACATTACTTGGCAGAGTGGTTTATCTGGTTAAGGCAACTGACAGGATGTTTGATCGTTCAGTTGTTGCTGCACCTGCCAGGAGTCTTCACCTGAAGCTGAACTTCCAGTAAATGGTGGGTACACCTGCATTCCTGACTTTGAAGGTCTTCCTTTAATACATTCTGTTGAGTTTATACATTACTTATTTAGATAAGTATATATTGTCTGGGTTCACTCTCTCCTGCTCTCTTTGTCTTTCAGTCTCCCTCTCTCTTACTTTCTCTCTTTTGTGTTTATCCATTCAAGTTATTTGAGTTGATTTCTCTTTGCATACGGATCATGATTACGTTTCCTCTTTCAGGAAAATGGGAGGACAGTTGCTGACGCTTACAAACACTGTATGTACTGTTTAGTCTACATTAAAAGTGTAGGGTTATCGCACACCCTAAATCAAATTCATATGTATTTAGAAGCTATTTCTTGACTTTAATCTAGTGTTCTGAACATTTTCAGACAAATATTACCATTTTTATTCAATCTGCTTTGGTCTCGGATGGGCAATAGTGCTTTATAGACCCTATCGTTGTAAGTACAGTCATTTTCTTGGAACAATTGTCATTTCCAATTTTCGTATTTACCATCAAGCCTACCTTTTATTGTATTTCAATTTCAAATTTAAAACATGCACTCTGTGAGTCTTGATGTCCTTGTCGCATTTCCAGCACTTACAGTTCCTTTAGTTCTTGCTGTGTTCTTCACCCTTCTGTTTGAGGTTGTGGGCATAATATCTGGTAAGATGAACTTTCTGATGATACTTTCAGTACTTTAAAACATATTAACCAGAACATTAATTTACTAGAGGCTGTTCCTTTTTTAGAATGCTGTACATGTTATTTTAGTTGACAACTTAATTACATATTTTGTTGCTCAACAACATGTGTCTGCTTCCTGTCAGACCTGCCGGCCCATACAAGGAGATGTAAAGGCCGTCCATATGAGATAAGAGGTACACACACACCTAATAAATGATTTGTTTATGATTCATGCCAGCATTTTATTTTTTAACTTGAAGCATATTAAACATACCAATAAAACAATAACAATGTATTTATCACTAACAAGTGTTGTTTTTAATAATTGGTTCATTAATATCAAACAGCATGTGCATTATTTATAGCTGATCAATAATGGAGTGAACAATAATATTGCTGGAAAGATGCAACGACCATCAATACATATAGTTTAAATGATTACACAATGACCTTGAATTCTTGTTATAAATTAGAACCCACATTCAGATCTGCTCTTCATAAAGACTATAATGTTCCTTTAACTGTGTTTAGATGTTTGCTGGGGATTTGGTTTTGCACTTTTTGTGGCCATCCTGAACCTCAGATCATACCACGGTAAAGCTACATGACTTATAAAGTACATGTTACATGCCTTGGAAAAATAGTGTTTCTGTAATGTCACATTGTGCTTTATTCCAGTCTACACGCTGTCTTATGGATGTGGAATCATTGTGTTTGCTGTAAGAGGAGCAACACGGAAATACAGCTCTCTATGGTGGGTAGGATTACAAAAAAAATACATTGTTCTGATAGATTGGCAGCTTTTGTAGGTTTATTACAGTTTCAATTCAGTGTCTTCTAATGTCTTTTGAAAGTGACAGGATGATATTTGTATGATCTAAGAGTGTTATTTGTCTCTTTTGGTCAGGGAGCTGAGAGAAAGACGACACCCCTGGTGGTAGAGAGAGTGTACAACCACATTGTCAATTTAAATCAGTGCAAAGTACAGAAATGTGTTTGATGGAAGGAACTTTAGACTCAAAGATGTTGAATTCTACCGGGAAGCTATGCAAACAAGATAATTTACTGTGGTTATCTGTCATGACTGTGAATTATTTATTTATCATATCTGCATCATGTGTTTTATAAGATAATTATAAA
>OMLP01033047.1:0-12942 GCA_900302685.1 Spondyliosoma cantharus | reverse complement strand
TGTTTAGTTCTGACTCTAGGGACTGAAAGCAGACCGGTACCTGACGATCTCAGAGGTCTGGATGGTTCAGAACGTGGCAGCAGATCAGAAATGTATTTTGGCCCAAAACCATTCAGGGCTTTATAAACAAACAGCAGGATTTTGAAATCTATTCTTTGACAGACAGGAAGCCAGTGTAAAGATCTGAGGACTGGATGGATGTGATCTACTTTTTTGGTTCTTGTTAGGACTCGAGCAGCAGCTGGTTCTGAATCAGCTGCAGCTGTCTGATGGACTTTTTAGAGAGTCCTGTAAAGACACCGTTACAGTAGTCGAGTCTGCTGAAGATAAATGCGTGGACAAGTTTCTCCAAATCCTGCTGAGACATAAGTCCTCTTAACCTGGATATATTCTTAAGGTGATAGTAGGCTGACTTTGTAATTGTCTTAGTGTGGCTGCTGAAGTTCAGGTCTGAGTCCATGATTAGACCGAGGTTTTATTCTTATTCCAGCCTGTTCATCTTCATGTCCTTGTTCTGGTCTTAACCATGTTCCATCAGACCAGCTGACTGGTTAAACAACTTATTCCAAGCGTCGTCTCTCATCGTACATATCTGCCAGAAACTCTTTGGTTGTTAGACGTAGAATGGAGCGTGAGAGAAAGTGTCAGCTATATCGGCTGCCTACAGTGCATTAACACACAACCTGATCCTCTACCAGTGAACTTCTGCACAGAAGGGGATGATGAAATGAGATAAAGTGGACGCCTGGAGGAGCCCAGCCCCCTCACCTCCACCTCTTTGAAGCATGGCAGGCCTACAGCTTGTCACCCCTGCCACTTCACCCATGGGGCCTTTCTTTGGTCTGCCGTGGCAGCAGGAGGCTATCCATGATAACATCTACACGCCTAGGAAATATCAGGTAAGCACACTGATGCTGACGTTGGCATTACGTTGGAGGGGGATTGCTGCTTTGTGTTGTAATGAATGAGTGTTGTTGTTTAATTGAGTCTTTTCTCCGTCAGCTCACTGTGTGTACCTCTGAACCTCCCTCCACAGGTAGAACTTCTCGAAGCAGCTCTTGAACATAATACTATCGTCTGCTTGAATACTGGCTCAGGGAAGACCTTTATTGCAGTACTTCTAACAAAAGAGCTCTCCCACCAAATCCGTGGACATTACCAAGAAAATGCGAAGAGGACTGTTTTTCTGGTGAACACAGGTACCTGTACCTGTACCTACCTCTGATGTGCAGCAGGATGCTCTGTGTGCACCTTTGGGAGCAGTAAAAACACTGTTCACTCTCTAGTTGATTTCATCTCTTTGTTCATTTGAATTCATTCATGCTTCCAGTTAGCTGACCATATATTTTGTCTATATTGTCCAGCTCTGTCTGTAGTTCAGCAAGCAGCTGCAGTCAGGACTCACTCTGACCTCCAGGTGGGAGAGTACATAGATTTGGAGGAGACCTCCGCATGGACTGACCAACAGTGGAGTCAAGAGATAATCGAGAAACAGGTATGGTCCTTCTAACACAGGTGTACAATACAAGGCTTTATGTTCAGTAAACAAGGTATTGAATGGACACTACATCATTAATGGCCTCAACCCAACCTCAGCACAGGTAGGTGAGTGTTTATTATCCAGCTGTACTGCTGAACACAGGGACATTGTGACCCTGCACTGTTTCTAGGTCAGCAGCAATTGTAAGTAAAAATGTGATCTGACCAACTTAACCTCCGAAAGGTCAGAATTCCTTGAATCGTATCCCTTCCACTGAAGCATGCTGTATCAGACCACACTGAGGTGGATCTGTGTCACTCATCAGAGGCTGGCTCACTTGCAGACAGTTTTACCTGACATGAATACGGCTGAGCATCAAGCTTCCAGCAGATCAAGCCAATCAAGCAAAGAGAGACTCGGTGTCAGATCATGGCTAAAGGTTTGTAAGGGAACATGGAAAGCACGATGAGGCAGACCCAAAGTGAGCACACCTCCAGATGATCAATACGTGTGGATTGATTCCCTGAGAGAGAGAACAGCAACGTCATCACAGATACAGACTTTACTAAACAAACAGCACAAGGCTCCAATCAGCAGTCGTCCTGCCACAAGAAGCTGTCCTGAGAGTCTCAGAGGACCAGGAGCAGCTTTTAAACCTCTTCTCAGGATGGACTGGACTGTCCTGGACTGTCCCCCACAGTCACCTGACCTCAACCACATTCAACATTAATGGGGGCACTCTGAGAAAGACATCAGAAGACGCTTTGTGGACACTGTCAGATCATGCTGGGATAACATGAGCCAGCAGGTTTGACAATAACTTGTGGAGTCCATGTAGCCCAACTGAATGAGCAAAATGAGGACAAACCAAATACAAAGATATGCTGACATTCATGTGTATTTGTCGAAGATTCAACTTGAGTCAAACTGTCAAGCTGATTTCATCATTTGTGAGAATAAAAGCTGCTGAGGCCACTGCTGACATCACGTCTCCTCCCTCTTGTCGTCCTCTCGTACAGGTGCTGGTCATGACTTGCCACATATTCCTGTACATTCTGAAGAATAAAATCTTACAATTGTCTAAAATCAACTTGGTGGTTTTTGATGATTGTCACCTGGCCATCACTGACCACCCCTACTGTGAGATAATGAAGGTGAGGGTGTGTTTTTGTAGGAGTTGACAGCATTGTAAAAGAGAATTGTAAACGAGCTGACTCTCTCTCTCTGTGCAGCTGTTTGAAGGATGCTCGGGCAGTCCTCGTGTCCTCGGACTCACAGCTTCCATTCTGAACGGAAAGTGTGACCCGTCAGAACTGGAGCAGAAGATCCAGAATTTGGAGAGAATCCTGAGGAGCAATGCTGAAACTGCCACTGACCTTGTGGTCCTGGACAGGTACAACAAGCCTTTATATGACCTGTATGAGGGTGAGTTACTGTGTCTGTGGCTAAATGTGCCCAGAGTGTTGTTAGGTACAGCTAAACAAAGGATTTCACTGATCACTGTTTATTCAAACAAAAGGAAGAAACAGTTTGTAAGATCGTCTGATGAGCGAACAGAAGACGACATCGAGTGACGAGCCACCGACAGACAAAGACTCAGCGGTGTCCCGGAGTCCAACCTGTGCTCTGTACTATGTTTCAGATACGCCTCTCAGCCAAGAGAGGTGGTGCTGGACTGTGGCCCGTACTCAGATAAGAGTGGCCTCTCCACCCGTCTGCAGGTGGAGCTGGAAGAAGCTCTGCACTTCCTGAATGACTGCAACATATCTGTTGCTAGAGAGGACCGTGATCCCACATTCATCTCCAAACAGGTCTGTGATGTTTTTATTTTTTGATCATATTATCTCTCCCTTTTGGAAAATTCATATGTGTGTTTACTAGATATACAGCAGCTTTCTTGGTCTTAGGAGTGTCTTCTGTCTGCACACAAACTAAACCGCAGGTGTTTGATAAAAGTATCTAAATTAAGAACTCGACATCTCTGGGATTCAGACATGCAAGTCCAAATAGAGCTGCGATCTAAAGGCCTATTTAGGCCTACTTCTTGGATTTCAAAGAATTAGACCAATGAAAATAAGAAACAGAAAACTAAACCACGAGACAACACAGATAACGTTTCTTGTCATTTACTATATTTTGCAATTTATGGAACGGATATGTAATGTGAAAGGAGACGTCAACAGAGAATTATCACCAACCCTGAGTTCCTCTCAGCTCAGCGCTGCTTATTGACTTATTGTGTCAGTTTTCCAGCATACAAAAAGCACTGACTAATCTTCTGTTCACCCTGTCCTACCAAGGTCCTGACTGACTGCTGGGCCGTGCTGCAGGTTCTGGGACCCTGGTGTGCTGATAAGGCGGCGGGCATCATGGTGCGGGAGCTCCAGAAGTACATTAAACACGAGCAGGAGGAGCTAAACCGCAAGTTTCTGCTCTTCACCGACACCATCCTGCGCAAAGTGCACGCCCTCTGCGAGGAGCACTTCTCCCCCGCCTCACTGGACCTCAAGTTCGTCACTCCGAAAGTCCTCCGACTGCTTGAGATCCTGCATGAATACAAGCCCTTTGAGCGGCAGCAGTTTGAAAGTGTGGAGTGGTACAACAACCGCAACCAAGACAACTATGTGTCCTGGAGTGACTCCGAGGATGAGGATGAGGATGAGGAGGTGGAGGCCAAAGAGAGGCCGGAAGCCAATTTTCCCTCACCGTTCACCAACATCCTGTGTGGGATCATCTTTGTGGAGAGGCGATACACGGCTGTCGTCCTCAATCGGTAGGCCTCCTTCTTCTGGACAGATGTCTGCCCTGTGCTGTGACAGCTGTGCCTCACTCAGAGTTTATAAACTAAAAATAATCCAGACTCTCTATTTGACTTCAAAACGATGATTGTCGGGTGTCGGTGGCCTTTAATGCTTGATGAATGGCTCTCGTCTTTCCTTTTCATGCCTCTGAGCCGGTGGCAGTTGACCAGTGACCATTCATGTGATTGCAAAAACGTCTCGAGGGAATTTCTTCAAATTTCGTACAGATGTACACAATGACTCGAGGATGAGTAGAATATGGTGGTCAGAGGTCAAGATCGCTGTCACCTCACAAAACACATATTTGGCCGTTACTCAAGAATTCATACGATAATTAAGGTATAAGTTAACATATACATGTCAAACAGGATAAAATGATGGATTAATGACATTTAATGTCCAGAAGGTCTGTGGTTAAATGCACTGTGACATCATAATATTGGTCTGGCTATTATTCAATCCCACAGCTCAGGAACACAAACTTGACTGCGATGCTATAATCCTAGTTTAACCAGAACCAGGACCCTGTTGAATACACTGTTTCTAACTAATGTGTCTTCCTCAGTTTGATCAAAGAGGCGGGGAAACAGGACCCGGAACTCGCTTACATCAGCAGCAACTTCATCACCGGCCACAGCATCGGCAAGAACCAGCCGCGCAACAAACAGATGGAGGTGGAGTTCAGGAAACAAGAAGAGGTACGCTGACATTCACTTAAATATCCACGTTACAAGCTCATGCTTGTCACTGCTAATGTATATTTAAATATCCATGCCTTGTTGTTTATTTTGAACACCTGAGCATCACAGGGTCTCTTTGACTAAGAACTGTCACATAGCTCAGAGAAAAGCTGCTGTAAGCAGCCAGTAAACAGCTGTGGTCGCTTCAGTCAGTCACTTCCTTATTCTGACATTCTCACACACTGTCCACACCAGCCGAGACTGTTCATGTACGAGTCTGCTTTGTTAAGCAGCAGCTTTTTCAACCAGAGGACCTTTATACTCTGTTGCTTTAACTTGAATCATTGTCGATGTGTCAAAGATTTTTTTTTTCGAAGAGGAAGCAGGAAAACAGTGAGATCATGTTCTGATTGATAACATGCAGCTGTGTAGCTGCTGAGTATTTTCATCTGATATTATTATTTTAGTCACAACACATTAAGTGGGTTTATATAAGGATGGTAGGATTTCCATCTTAAATCAAAAGTTGATTGAAATGAGCTTTAACTTTCAATCAACAGAATCAAAGCCCAGCTCAGAGAAGACCACAGACACACAGTCAACACAGGCAGTTCTGTCCTCTCCTGCCACCTGATGACTCTGCTTCTTTGTATTGTGTCTTAGTTAGTTTGATAATAATAGACTTGTGAAATAAGTTACTGTCATTACATTCAAAATAAACTATATTCATTTGGCCGATGCATTACAAGATAATGGTGGTTAGTACAGTCTTTATACAGACTGTCTTTTTCATTTTGTAGACGAGTGTATCAGGATGAAATGATGGGGCTGTACCCGACTCAGGACTCAGTCCAGTTGGATTTTGCTGTTGAAAAGATTCAACTAATTCAGAACCAATTGCAGCTTCTCTCCTCAGCTGACCAGCGTCACATGTTGGCAGCTTTTTAGGGTATTTTTCAAACTAATGCAGCAGCTAATATAAAGGTATATTTATGGTTCCCTTTATATATAATCCCTCACTGAGATGTTATCCCTGAGCAATTTCATAAGCTTCTATGTTTTATCCTGTTCTGTAATAGTCTGACTGACTGACTCATCAGCTGTCAGAGGGCAGCTGTGGATGTGCCACTGTTTAGTTTCAGATTTGGGGTTTAATTTTCAGATACATTTTCATCAAACATAAAACCATGTAACATACACGTGACTTTAACGTCTAATGACCTGTGGGTCCTGAGGACTCACTCAACATCACTGCAGTGTCAAATCTTTTTTCCCCGTCACCCCTCTTTCTTTCACAGGTCCTCCGCAAATTCCGGGCTCATGAAACCAACCTGCTGATCGCCACCAGCATCGTCGAGGAAGGTGTGGATATTCCAAAGTGTAACCTGGTGGTGCGGTTCGACCTGCCCACAGAGTACAGGTCCTACGTCCAGTCCAAAGGCAGAGCTCGGGCCCCCGTCTCCAACTACATCATGCTGGCTGACAGTGAGAGGACCAAAGCCTTCGAGGAAGATCTCACCACCTACAAGGCCATAGAGAAGGTGACCTGTCTACTTGTCTTGTTCAATTTAGTTGATAATTGGTTTAATGATGTTTTAGAAATGAACATCCTTGATCAGACAGACAGACTGACCATCAGTACAAAGTATATCGTAGTATAATGTGGGGTGCTGATGTCATTTTACTCGGAGCAGATCTTAAGGAACAAGTGCTCCAAGTCAGTGGAAGTGAGCGAGTTTGAAGTGGAGCAGGTGATGGACGATGACAACATCCTCCCACCCTATGTGCTGCGATCTGAGGATGGAGGTCCGAGGGTCACCATCAACACAGCCATCGGACACATTAACAGGTAGATGAAGACTCTAAATGTTTACTTCTCAAGGAAATGTCATGAACACATACTAATGTTGGGGGGTGTTTTGGCTCTGATACTCAGGTATTGTGCTCGGCTGCCCAGTGATCCTTTCACCCACTTGGCACCAAAGTGTAAAACTGCTGAGACGCGTGACGGACGCTTCCAGTCCACGCTCTACCTACCCATCAACTCCCCTCTGCGAGTTCCTGTCAAGGTGAGCATGAACATGTACTTTTTTTTTTTTAGAGGTTACAGGCTGAAGCAGGTGTGTCCCACATTGGACTGACTTCACTTATTTATCCATGCACACTAATGCCGTGTAATGTTTCCAGCCTTCCTCCTTGGATTTGTTGTGTTGACGTGTCGATGTCTTTACAGGGTCCGATAATGAACTGCACCAGACTGGCAGAGAAAGCGGTTGCGCTAGTATGCTGTGAGAAACTCCACAAAATAGGTAAAACCAGAACTGAGAACTTGGCCTCGGGTTGGATTTGGTAAAACGCCTCTCTGTATCTATATGAAATGGTTTATTTTGCTTCCCAGGTGAGCTGGACGATCACCTGATGCCGGTTGGGAAGGAGACAGTGAAGTATGAGGAGGAGTTGGACCTTCATGATGAAGAGGAGACCAGTGTACCAGGCCGGCCCGGCTCTACCAAGAGGAGGCAGTGCTACCCTAAAGCCGTATGTTTGGTCCATTACAACTAGACCTCGCTGAGAATTAGTATTTCAAGGCAAAACATAAATTCATACCGTTTATTTCTATGGTTTGTTTCAGTCAGACTGACCTTTGTATGATTAATGTGCATGTTGTTATGAGAAGAAAACCTTTATCACAGAGATACTCACATCAAAACTACTTCACTGACAATGTTTTTATATTAAAATTAAGACTTAAAACACAATTTGAATTTGACATAAATGTCTCTACAGTCTGTTACTGGCCATAAAGGTGTTCAGTGAGATCACATTATTTTCATGTAGTCTGTGTAGCAGCAGTTTGTTGAGGAGTTGAGTGAATGACACACATCCTGGCACACATCGAACAGCATTCAGAACGTCCCAGCACACATTGTTTTAAACTCATCACTTCACAGCTGAAATGTCCTTGTAAAATGTAGTATTTGTCTCTTCTTGTCCCGTCCAGATACCAGAGTGTCTGCGGGACAGTTACGCTGTACCAGAGCAGACTTACTACCTATATGTGATTGGGATGGTCCTCACCACCCCTCTCCCTGATGAACTCAACTTCCGCAGAAGGAAGCTCTACCCACCGGAGGACACCACCAGGTGCTTCGGCATCCTGACTGCCAAACCCATACCTCGAGTATGTCACCTGGTCAAGACTCCCCGTAGTTCTTTCAGACCACATGAACTGAGGATGTTGTCCTTTTATTCACTTATCAAAAGACATATTGGCTCCAGGACCATCCTCTGCTTACTGATGCTGTCATTCTGTCCAGATCCCACATTTCCCGGTGTACACTCGCTCTGGTGAGGTGACCATCTCCATCGAGCTGCAGAAATCTGGCTTCACGCTCAGCGCCGCACAGCTCGACCTCATCACCCGCCTACACCAGTACATCTTCTCCCATATCCTCCGCCTGGAGAAACCTGCCCTGGAGTTCAAGCCCACACTGGCCGACTCAGCTTATTGCGTTCTACCTCTGAATGTTGGTGAGTAGAAACACTCTCAGTGGAGCTCAGGAAGGGATTTTAAGATGTGTGCAGATGCTTATTGATTTCCTTTTATTATCCTCTTTGCTGTTTCATTGGCTCGTTCAGTTGGAGACTCTGACACACTAGATATGGACTTTAAGTTCATGGAGGACATCGAGAAGTCTGAGGCCCGCACCGGCATTCCTACCACTCAGTACACCAAGCAGAACCCCTTCACCTTCAAGCTTGAGGACTACCAGGATGCTGTCATCATTCCAAGGTACCACTGCACCTTCTGATACGTACTGAAGTAACTTACACTGTGGAGTGAGTCTCCACAGATCAGATACTGTAACAGCAGCTTCACTGTGTATAAATGCTCTAATAAGCTGGTTTTGAGCCACAGTGACTGTCACACTGCTCCTCTTCCAGGTATCGCAACTTCGACCAGCCTCATCGCTTCTATGTTGCTGACGTGTATACAGACCTGACGCCGCTCAGCAAGTTCCCTTCACCAGAGTATGAGACATTTGCAGAGTACTACAAAACCAAGTACAACCTGGACCTGTCCAACCTGAACCAGCCGCTTCTGGACGTAGACCACACCTCCTCCAGGTCAGCAGCACGGGAGTCATGATCGTTTAATACAGCTGTGAACCACTGACCGCTTTCTATTAGTTGGATGTGACTGTTCAACTGATTAGACAAGTGGAGTACTACAGCATAGAGTTTGGGAAAGTCTTTTGTGGTTTTAAAAGGATGTGTATGAAACAAACGTCACAGTCAGCATTGGCTGGGCTGGAAATCTATGAGCGCAGAGTTCAGTGTCAGCAGCTTTTGGCCTGAGGAAATACACGTTTGACCAATGAAATCCTTTGTTCCCACTGATGTCCACTGTGATTTTTCTGTTTGCTTTTGGCCACGGCGAGTCAAACCATGTCGTGCCGATTTGAATTTCCATCATTAGTTTTACAGCTCCACGTTGAGCCAAGCCGCACCTGTATTGGACCCTCTCCGGTGCCTCCAGGTTTGCTGCGGATGATTTGTGCCGGACCCAGTGTTAATGGTTGTCATTTGGAATAATTTGCTAGCAGATATTCTGTATTCTCACACCACATTGTCGCATCACACTGGTGATAAACGGCTTCATTTGTGGTTCTGCTGCTTTGTTAGAACTGTGCACTGAGAGTAGAGCTCAGCTATACGGCCTTTAAAATGATATCATGATATCTTTAGTCTATATCACGACATAGACTGAATATAACTCCTGTAAGTCTTGTCTTATGATTGACAACAGCCACATTTTAAAGCCCAGTATCAATATCCCAGTGTGATATCAGCACTTTGTAAGCATTTCTCTTTGTACATGGATTGTTCTTCTTGACAGCTGGAGGGTTGACGCTCTCTTCTGACTCTTCCTTGTGTTGTCAGACTGAACCTGTTAACCCCTCGGCACCTGAACCAGAAGGGCAAAGCCCTTCCCCTGAGCAGTGCAGAGAAGAGGAAGGCCAAGTGGGAGAGTCTGCAGAACAAACAGGTGATGACTGCTTCTCTAGTCAGTGACTGACGAGTTGTTGTTTGTATCGGCGCTGGTACAAATCCACTGTAGTGATCACACTGAATTGTGTGTTAACCTTAACTGCTGTTGGTATAAATTTGTGTGAGTGTAAATCTGGCCACTAAAGGTTCAGCTTCATCACTTGACGTACATCCTGTACGACAACGCTGAGTCTAACAGTGTGCTGTGTTTCTCAGATCCTGGTTCCAGAGCTGTGTGCCATCCACCCCATCCCTGCCTCCCTGTGGAGGAAAGCAGTGTGTCTACCCAGCATCCTCTACCGCCTCCACTGCCTGCTGACCGCCGAGGAGCTCAGAGCCCAGACAGCCAGCGAAGCTGGAGTGGGAGCTCAGACCCTGCCCCCTGACTTCAGGTCCCTGTCTGACACACTACACAACATATGAGCTCAGTGTGGAAATGAGCCCTTTCAGTTACTCCATTTCAGGACTTTCTTCAGATACTGATGCTAAATATGTCCAAATGAATGAAGAGATTTGTTTGCCAGCTGACCGTCGCAGGTGGTGCACATTAAACACACACAGTGACGTGTCTATCACACACATGATAAGATTTCCAAACCCGTTGTCCGGCTCCACAGGACCATGGCTTTGTGACACCATAGAGATGGCCTTTTATTATCTGAGTGTGTCAGTAAACTTTATATGTTGATCATTGTGATTAAAGTTTCTAATGTATAGATGGTTTGTTTGTATGCGGCAGGTATCCAAACCTGGACTTTGGCTGGAAGAGATCCATCGACAGCAAAACGTTCATCTCCTGTCCTGAGTCCTGCTGCGATGATGGTGAGGGTCTCTGTAGGCACCAAGAGACTGTAACCCCTGAGCCCAGGTCTGTAACACCTCCCAGTAGTCACCACTCTCCCCTGCCTGAGCAGGGCCCCCTCACGGCCCTTGAGCCTGGAGAAGCCACCTGCATGAGGAACCTAATAAATGGCACTGCCCTACTCGCCAACTGTGACGACGACGGCCACCAACATGAGCACCTTCACCAATATGTCAATTGCCAACGCTCCCAGCCCAGCTCCCCTGAGCTGCAGAGCCCTGAATCAATACAAACCACTACCTCAGTTCCTGTGCAGCCCTCTCACAGCTTGAAGAAGCCCAGCTCCAGTCCTCCGCAGCCTAGTGATGAATGTAGACCTGGGAGGACCTCAGACCACACCAATAAAGCTACCTCAGTCTGCAGCAGCGCAGCAACGGGTCCCACTGCTCCCACTGCTCCCACAGCACCTTCTACAGACCTGGTCACTGTCCTCCAGCACAGAAGCCAGGCAGGAGACTCCCCCAAAAGCCTGGGGCCCAACCCGGGCCTCATTCTACAGGCCTTGACTTTATCTAACGCCAGCGACGGCTTTAACCTGGAGCGGCTGGAGATGCTGGGAGACTCCTTTCTCAAGCATGCCATCACCACATACCTGTTCTGCACTTACCCTGACGCTCACGAGGGACGGCTCAGCTACATGCGCAGCAAGAAGGTAAGACAGGTCATGACTTACTCTGAGGACAGTAGGGCATCATGTGTGAAATGCCAATTGTGGACAAAATCTACAGTTTTAAGACATTTTATTGCGGCTAAAGTCACTATCATATAAACTCACTATCATAACATTCAGGGGAGGCACCCTATTCTTCCCTGATAATGTTGTGAACAACAAATCATAGAAATACACCAAAGAAACCTTGCTGGCAACAAAAAAATCCACTGGTTTTGGATCACCTGTGCATCTATCTTGCACAGGTGAAGGGTTGGTTAAGGACCCTGCTGCTAAATGCTGTTGACTCATCCTCTTCGGTCTGCCCATGCCCAGGTGAGCAACTGTAACCTGTACCGTCTGGGGAAGAAGAAGGGGCTCCCCAGCAGGATGGTGGTGTCCATTTTCGACCCCCCTGTGAACTGGCTGCCTCCTGGCTACGTGGTCAACCAGGACAAGAGCAGCACAGACAAACTGGACTCAGAGGAGGTCAGTGCACTGCCTGCTGCTCTGTTATCACCTGTGTGTGTATGTGTGTGTGTGTGTGTGTGTGTGTGTGTGAGAGACACTAGCCCCATTCACACAGCTGTTTGCATGCAGGGCAATTGTCCTCCTCCTCTGTGTGAAAGTTTCAGATGCGGTGAGGGGGGAAATTTCGCGGTAGTGTCAGGTCCTGATCCTCCTCTGGAGGTAGAGTCAGGTCCTGATCCTCCTCTGGAGGTAGAGTCAGGTCCTGATCCTCCTCTGGAGGTAGTGTCAGGGGCACATTATTTTTGAACCGCCCCAGTATGAACGGATAAGCTGACGGTGCAGAGCAAGGGCGTGTCGTCAGACCGTCTGATAACTGCACAGGCCTCTCACTGAACTTAATAAAGAGAAATGTCCCACAAAGCAATGTTACATGACCGAACAACAGTAACATAGTAACGGTAACTGTCTTTGGCAACTTATATGAGGAAAACAAATACCACTGCTGTATGTGGAGAAGCATCTGTCCTCCTGTCTGTCCTCCCGTCTGTCCTCCTGTCTGTCCCTCTGTCTGTCCTCCTGTCTGTCCTCCCGTCTGTCCTCCTGTCTGTCCCTCTGTCTGTCCTCCTGTCTGCCCTCCTGTCTGTCCCTCTGTCTGTCCTCCTGTCTGCCCTCCTGTCTGTCCTACCAACTCTTCATCACATTTCTGCTCAAAAAACAGCGTCTGTCACCGGCAAAATACTTTAACTCATGGAGTGTTTGTGATGAAAATAAACCACTGAGACCGTCAGTCCTCCGACCGAGAAGTCAGGGAACTTTCCTCCAGAAAACAGCCTCCGTCCCCGGGAGTGAGTCAGACAGCGTCCTGTTTACTGATGGTGATTATGTAATTATGTCATTTATAGTGAAAAATGTAACTTTGTCACTTTACAGGATGTTTGGTGGGTCAG
>OMLP01033045.1:0-13590 GCA_900302685.1 Spondyliosoma cantharus | reverse complement strand
TGATGTGGCTGTGAGTTGCTGTGATGTTGCTGTGAGTTGCTGTGATGTTGCTTAGATGTTGCTTAGATGTTGCTTTGACATTGCTTTGATGCTGCTGTGATGTTGCTGTGATGCTGCTGTGATGTTGCTGTGATGCTGCTGTGATGTTGCTGTGATCACTCTGAACATTGCCTCATGAAATTGTGTAGTATTTCATGTTCTCACTCCCAACGCATGAAGAATTTAATGACTTTCTGAATTGTTATACGTTGTCGAACAGTTACGGTTTCATTTGGTTAAGGCGCCTGGTTTTCCTGTTTTACCTGGTTTTCTTTGATGTTGCTTTTTTTGTTGCTTTGACGTTGCTTTGACGATGCTTTGATGTTGCTGTGATGCTGCTGTGATGCTGCTGTGATCTTGCTCTGATGTTGCTGTGATGCTTCTGTGATCTTGCTGTGATCTTGCTCTGATGTTGCTTTGATGTTGCTGTGATCTTGCTGTGATGTTGCTTTGATGTTGCTGTGATGCTGTGATGTTGCTGTGATGTTGTAAATGTGTTTCACATGTTTGTTTTCAAGAAAAACAAACGTGAACTTCTGATTCTTGAGGATTCATCCTCAGGGGAACCTGAATCTCTGTACAAAAGTTCACTCCATTCAAGTACTTCCTACCCAGCATGTCAGTCTGTCTATAAGCAATGAGCAAGACACAGGAACAGAACGTTCATGTATATATAGCTCTGCACCCTGTTATGTGATGCTGTTTGTCATATAATTATATAGTAACAGCATGACATACACGGACACAGAAACGCTTCTGGTTAATGTGTCATATTTGCTGTTCAGTTCCTGTTAACATTTGGAGCCCTTACACACATTTTCCACTAATACATTTAGACTTACACACAGGAAATGCTGTTTTAAGGTCCAGTGTGGAGGATTTTGGGGTATACTTGGCATACCTGGAGTATGATATTTAATATAATGTTTTTATATGTAAATGATCAGCTGAAACATTTATATCTAGAGATGAACTAACACTGAACATTCGTGAACTCAGACTTAGAAAGTGTGCACGTGTTCAAACATCACCAACAATGGTCAAATACACACACATATGGGAAAACGTAATGACATATCTCTTTTGTCATCTTCAACCGTCTCTCTCTCAAACACACGCACATGTTCACATTTCTCCACCACCACATCACACACACGGCAGCCTGCAGTGAAGACATGTGGTAGCCGTGTCCTGATCGTAACCGTCAGCCTCACTGTAATCTTTGTTGTTTTCCACAGACTCAGCTGCCATCACTCCCACACAAACCAGATCAGCCTGCTCCAAACTGTTTCAGCCACGATGGAGATTGGCTCCAGCATGACTCAGAACAAAAACATAAAATATTTTCCAATGGAGACCAATGAACAGTAGCCCGAGCAGACCTTTCGTATTTATATTAATAGCATCAGTTGGCAAGTGCAAGTTCCCACAAGAGGGGCAATTTAAAGGGTGAATGCTCACCTGATATAAAGAAAGTGTAAAAGTCAATTATGTACAGTGAAATGCTTGCATACATATTAGAACTATCTACACGGGACTTAAGCATCATTGTATTCACTAGGTTAACAGAGACCAACTGACTTCTAAATTTTAGCATCTTTCAGCTCATTGTTTCGGTTTTAGGGCCGCAACTTTATTGTTTTGTTTCACCCTCAGTGCTTACAACATTTCCAGCTGCTGCAAGCAGGTGTTCCCAGCATAAAAGCTCTGGCGAACCCATGCTGCTCAAGGGTGGGAGATCTGATGAAAAATGTTAACTATCATCAGATTTGAAACAGACAGTGAATGTTTCTATTTCCTCCTGCATTCATCAAACTGCTTATTATGACCCATGTTGAAGAGTCACGTAAAGCCACGTCAGTATGATCAGTATGTTTATGTTGCTTGGATAAAATCTTCCAATCGCCCACCAACTACTGTTTCCATGTCCAGTACTAAACAGCAGACAGACACAATTAGCAAGTAGCTGATGAACAGTGGAACCAGAATATTTACCACAGGAGTTGTTGGCAACTAAAAACAGAGATTGAAGAGAGTGAATATTGGATTTACATCAGTCAAGTAGCCAGAAATGTGACTCCAAATGAATGCTACTGGATGTGCAAATAGTCAATTGTTTTTACCATAGTTAGTTTACCATAACCAACTTTAAAAGATGCCGTCATTGTTGTGTTTACAGCTTGTAGTTCTGCCCCCTTGTGCCCCAAAACTAATTCAATCTCCTTTAAAATTGTTCCATTTTTGCCAAAACACTAAAGTTGTTGTTATGTTTCGATCACATTGCCTAACTTGGATGATTTAGAAATGATGTCCAATGAACTGTGTTTTGTATCAGTTTATAATGTATTTTACAACATTTGTCAAAATATTTATTTTCCCAAATGTACATCTAATCTTTTTAATTGCATTATCACACAACACACATTTTGTTAGTCTGTAAATTTTAGCATATAGTTTAGTTGAATTGTGTATGACTCGGCACTTTTTTGTGCTCCATCTGACTATTTTTTGGCAAGGGTAAAAATCAAAAGCTTCTTGAATTTAAAGAAACATCACTGTCCATCCAGTGTTTAAAAGTTGTGTGAGACTCTGGTTGTCCAAATGATAAATACTGCATCCCTTTTAAATAAAGAGGCTTTTAGGTCAGACTGCCTCTTTTCTTTAAGAGTTCTGTGATTAAAAAAATAAAAAGCAGACTTGGACGTTGGTCAAGAACAGTTTTATGAGAAAAAGGAACTTTGACATCAGCAAAGTTGCCACCTATTTAAATGCGGGAGTTTGAAAGCACTGCCTGCACCTTGCAGCATGCAACAACTGCATCGCTGACTGGAAAACACTCTCTTGTGAACAACTGCATTGCTCTTGAAGAAGTTTGAAGGACGTGACAGGGAAGTCTTGTGATTCTCCGTAAGTTTTCTATTTAAATCACATGCAGCACGACAGAGTCATGCTTAAGTTATCTGAACAACTTTCATGTCAAACTTTCTCACGGCATCTTTCCAAGAAGTTGAGATTAGACTGATTTGGTTGTCAAACTCACCCATTCTCTTGGTCAGCGACTGAAAGGTTAAGTGTTCCCGGGAGGGTTCATCGTTACAGCTCGTGGTTCTTGTCCTCTTCACTGCAAACCGTCTGTCTCTGTCCTCTCTCTTGCTCTCTCAAACTCTGTCTCTGTCTCCTGTCTTGGAGCCCCAGCTGGGCCAACCACCACCAAAGCCTCCTGGAGTACGACTGCTCAGAGTCTAAACATGACCGGCCTTAAAGGTTTTTCTTGGGGAGAAAAAGCCCACATCCCACTGTCAGTCAAGCAGCCGAGCATAGTTTCAGCTGGGCCGCCATCCAAACAGACATGAAACTATTCTATTTCGGTCTGCCATATGAGCAGTGGTGCTGTTCAGAGGAGGGGGGGGGACTCTGTGGTGGAGCATGTAATTGCAGAGTGACCAGTTATGGCGAGATGTAATTGCAGACCTCATCAGATGAAGAGAAACTGCCAACAAGACAAGGTAAAGGACTTTTAAATAAGTTAAAAAAGAGAAAAAAAGGAAAGAAACAACACAGACCACATAAATAAATGAGGAGCTGGGTTCCAGATGTGGCAGCGAAGGGAGGGAGGGGAGCAGAAGAAAGAGAGGCAGAGACAGAAAAGAGGGCTAGATGAAGGAACTGCCGTGGCAGCAGAATTAATTCCCATTTCTGACACGCTGAAAGGGTGTTTACCTTCCCAGGAACAGTCGCACAAGATGGTGAGGGGGATTGGAGAAGGTGAGAGGATGTCAGGCCTGGCCTTGTGTTGTTTCTGGACCTTTACCATGAATGCTCCTGGGTGTCTGGTTTCACATCAGCCTTGGAAATGACTACCTTATGGAAAAATTGGGAGCTTTAAAAGTGAGGAAGGAAAGCGAAAATATAAACGTCAGTCGGCTGGTTCCCATTACGAACGAGACTCAGCTGGTCTCTGTTGCTGCAGTTAATATCGCTACGTATTCTTGGGTGAATAATTACCATGTGATCATGCGAAGGGGGAGGCTCCACACACACTGCCATGTGCACATAAGGGCCTGTTACACCATATAGAGTCAATAAATATTAGCTTTAGCTTAAATCTGAATGTAAACAGCTAATTTCCTCAGAAATTCTACCTCATTTCCTGGTAAATGCAACAGGGGACTGCTCATTGACGCACCTTTAGTCGCACATTGCTATATGTTAGGGTAATTCTCAGCTAGACCCCATTTTTTAAAGAACTCATTACCCAATTTGGGAAACACACATATTTGCTTTCTTTCTTGAGGAAGTATCTAGCCCAGCTCTGGTATTAAGTTAACAAAATTGGCACCTCTGAAGCTTAATTATTAAATCTATCTTGTTTAATATACAGGCCTATTTAAAACATTGTTCCAGCTAGTTGTATCTTCCTGCTTCCAGTCTTTATGCTAAGCTAAGCTAGCTGCTGTATCTGGTAGATTTCTGCCTTCAGATTGTGTTTGTTGTGTTCATGAGAGGAGTCCAAATAAACATTTCCCACTTGTGGAATTCACAACAGTTTTTTAAAAGTGCACTTGTGACATGTTCACTGATATTTTCATGAGAGGGGGAGCCCAAGGAAGTTAATATTTCAGTGGATGGTGAGTCAATATATTGTTATTTTTGTCTGTAGAGTTTTCTTTTCAATTTTATAGTTTCTCTGCGAAAATTGTTTCCCAATGACCTCATCTTTTATATACCTTTATATTTCCCATATCAGATACCTGCATGCTAGGTTGCTGAAGTGTTAGCCCCGGTGCCTTCTAGATGCCGTTGCCTAACAGCAGAGTTATCATGACATAACCACTTGAACACCAGGCATTTCATTTACAGGCCTGAATCTTCTCAAGTTATGGCCAAGCTCACAAGTTCCATTTTAAGGTGGCTGGTTCAGACATGTCTGTAACAGATTTTACAAATACAAAGTACAGTGACCTAAAGTGAGCATGAAACGGCTATTGAAGTGGCATTCGGTTTGACATAGTTTCACATTTACTGTAAAAACTGGCAGTTGGGAGGATATTGATTGGCGATTTAGTAGCCAATGGCACTATATGTGCGATACAACAGTGAATACAGTACTGAGGTAGTTTTCTGAAAGCTTATGGATATTGCCCAACAGAGCAGTACCTCCTTTAGTCGTGGGGAGCAGTGTAGCAGCATAGAGAGCCAACGTTTCTTTATGTTGGAAAAACTTTATATATTAGTGAATGGAGAGAGACAAATAATATTTTGATCCTGCTTGAATTGTGCCATGAACTACACATGTGAAGTTTGTCAATATGAGAGATATTTTTTTTAAGACAATAAAGTCACCTTTTGTTGTACATAATGTAAAATATCATCTAGTTTTGTGTTAAACCACTCAATGAACTACATCGTCCCGCTCGACACCCACAGTCCGCTAACTCAAAAAAAGGTGAAAATCACAATAAATCTGGTCATATTGACAAATGCAGTTATGTGAAAGGGGAGTTCGTCAGTTCTGTGAGCTGTTAATATACAGGAGCCGCTCACAAGGTTCAAGTTACGTGTTTTGGTGACTGTTCAACGAGACGGCGCCACTAACACCACTGTTGGCTGCGTAGTCTTTATAATTACATATTTTCACATTCTTATATTTCATTACTTTCATGACAAATGACTAAATTGACAAATTTAAATCATATGAGAAATTCATGACACAATTCAAACATTATCAAAACATTTTTTGTCTCTCACCGTTCGTTAGCATACAAAGTTTTTCTGAAATAACGTCCAATGGAGCAAACGGGAAGGGACGTGACTTCGGCTCTGTACAGCCAATAGTTTCGACACAACAAGGTCAAAGGACATGAAGAAGACTTTTTCAGTTGAGGTTATGCAAATTGGTGGGAAGGTCTCAGATGTTACTTGTAGTTTCTGTTACTATAGTTTTTCTGTGCTCACAAAGTAAGTTTGTTAAAGAGGTATAGTTTCTTACAATAGCTGATGAATGGAGATTTGTCTAAGAGTAAAAGCTTCATTGTTTCAGAAAGAGTAAATGCTGAATGTGAGAAGCCAGAGCAGCAGCAGCTAGCCCGGACATGACATCAGTACTCAGGCTCTCTATTTCGCAAAATGTTGAGCTTCTCCTCCAAACATTAAAAAGAAGCATATACCAAAGCCTCAGGTTTTGAAATTGGTTTGCGGTGCAGGATTCTGGGAACTCGACCCGCGGCACGTCTTCTCCCTAGAGATGGGGGCTTGCTTCTTGGTTTCTCTTATATGAACCATCTAATTTCCAACTGGAAGGGCCCCATTCAAAGCAGCTGTGTGTCATTAGGACTGCTATTCTCATTGGCAAAGTGGGATTGTTAGATTACTGTTGAGAAAGAAGCTTAAAACCAAACCGACCCACGAATCACTCCTCAACCTCCCGTCCCCCTCAATTATCAGAATATAGAGAGGGGGTTTTTAAATTTTTTTCCCTCCTCAGTCATGCAGGAAAGTTTCCATGTGGATCCTGATTTTCTCCCGACAGACAGACAGTGAGACAGACGGAGCATGAGTGGAAAGACTGTAAAAACAACTGACAGATGAAGATTTTAAGGCTTCAGGGGGAATAGAGCACAAATCCCTTTACTGTTTATACTCTGATAGATTAGGTTCACTTATTTTCATACACATCCTCTCATCTGGGAGCTAATAAGTCATCCCGTTGAACAAATGGCTTTTTTAACCAATCATGTATTGCTTTAAGTAGCGTGGACACCACATGTCTGGTGTCGATTGTTCCCATTTCTTTGACCTATTCCTTGTCCTCTTAACAAAATAAAATGTTTTACAAAAAAGACTTTTCTTTCTTTCTCTTCTCTAACAGCTCTTTTGTGCTGTGATGCACACATTTGCTGCGATGCACATTTGGCATTCATCCGTGCAACCAAATAGGATCAACTGTATCCTCTTTTTTCGATTTCGCCCTCCTTCAATGGGCTCATTATCCACTCAATTTAGAAACCTACATCCCATATTTGTCATCTAAAAAACCGAAGGGCCTTTATTTATCCTTTTTTCACATACTTCTTTAGCTCTCTGAGATTTGTATGGAAACACTGCACCTCAAATACTTCACAAACCATTGGCAATAAGCACAGGGTAATACATGTTATTGAGGGCTGAAAAACAACATTAAAATGTAATTATGTATTTGCATGATATTCATCCGCTCCAGTTTGTGCAATTTAGGTGATTTATGTGGAATGTTTTATTTCCTGTTGTACATCATGATTCATTTTCCACTAATGATGTTCACCTTTTGTTTCTGTTTTGTTTTTGTGGTTTTCTTTCTAACCTTTACTCAATGGTCCCTGATGCAGTGCACATTATTTCATTCAGAGTCTGCACAAGAGCTGCTCTGTACAACCAGTCCTCCACTGATGACCAGCTTGAGCAGAAGAGGGTCTGTGCCTTGCTGAAGCTGCCCCCAACCTGATGCAGCTTGTAATCAGCAAAGTAACAAGTTGTAAGGTTATTTAATAAATGCAATGAAGTAAACGTACAATATTTGCCTCCAAAATGTAGTGGAGTGGAAGCATACAGTAGCAGAAAATGAAAGCTTACCTACTGAAAAACGACTTTGGAAAAGTACAAGTACCTCAAAATTGTACTTTCCATTCCATTACTGTTTTTGCGGTTAGTCATATGATCTTTTCAAGGCAATTAACCATTTCTTGTCAAACCACACATCCTTGTTAAGTGGCGTTAGTCGATGTCTTCCACTCATGATACACCTTCAGGAGGGTTTTACACCTCATTCGTGTTCAAACAGCCCTAAATGATGCTGTTCAAACACCATCAAGTGAACAGAACCAGTGCTTTATGTTATCGCTTTTCATTCTATTTTCTTTCTTCTTCTCAGGGCTCAGATATTCCTTCTTTTTTTAGTTTATCATTTGTACGAAGAAGAAAACATGTAAAACTTCAGACCACCTGATGAGCTGGTTAATTAAAAGTTCACACTTTTTGTGGCCACAGTCGGCGTTACTTTACAAACATCTGTACTTACATTTTCAAAACAGGCTTGTTATTTTAGTCTTGGGGAATTGATAATTGATTATTGATTACGGTGCCTATCTTGATGTTCTGGTGCGTTTAAGATCAGCTCAGACAAATCCTACTGATCCTACCTTTAAGTTTAACAGTCTTTGAGTTGTATTAATATGCCCGAGGTTCAGTTAGCTTCGCACAGAAACGGCCACTAGAAAAGTCCTTCAGAGGGAGACTTTTTACTTTTATACTTTGAGTAGATTTCAGAGCCTATACTTTACAACTTTTACTTGAGTAAAGAAATTTAATCAGTATTTTTTGCATCCTTTTCTTCTTTCTTTTTTTACTACAGTGTCTGTTCTTCTACTTGAGTGAAGAATGTGTGCACTTTTGCCACCTCTGCCTGTGAGACTCTGCAGAGCTCCACTGAAACTTTTGTCAAGATAATGATGTTGCCACCTATTGGAGTGCCGCTGTAAAAGCACCAGAACCCCAAAAATGTGCGGTCCCCTGCATGAGAGTGAACATTCGATGATTGAAAATGAAAAACAGCTTTAAGAATGTATTTTCATATCTTAAATAAGAGAATACATATTTTTTTTCAAGTCGAACTCAAAAATGCGTTGATGTCTTCACCAGTCTAACTTATGTTTACAATAAAGATTTATAAATGAATGAAAATATACACTGATTCCGGTGTGCATTTACCCTCTGATGGAGCTAAAGAAGAACAAGTCTGACTGCAGGTTTGGCTGCCTTTTATTAAGCAATTACCCATGCAGTATTTTTCTCGTATCATCATGTATCTCAACATATCCATGCCACTGTGGTGTGAGTCAGAAAATACTCCCAATGAAACCTGCAGGCGGTCGCTGCATACAAAGTGACCGACAGTAGTGTGTATGAATGCAGATTGATTTTTTTAATAACTGGCCAAATTATTGATGTGTGCTACAAATTTTCAGGATGTGAGTGTGTATCCGTCGGTGGGAATTTTTTTTACAAATCACTCTATTCGTGTGAGGTTCATTAATGCCATTGTCATTTATAATTTATGGACATTGTAACTCAATATTCCAGCAGTTGAACGTACAAATATAATTTTCTAATAGTATAATCATCCTCTCGCTCAGTCTTTCTACACCTAAATGCTTAAAAACCTTTGAAGAACAACACAAGTACCCCAAACCCGAGTGTATCTAAAATACATTTTAATCTTGCTGAAATTTGTTTTCACAATATTGTTTACAATATTAATCTGTCTTCGTTCTCTTCGTCCTCGCTCGGGTCTTCTTTATCGTCTCGAAACAGAACTGTACAATCATGTTCATGTAAATTGTTCTACATCAAGGCACAAGACAACAGCCGTTGTGGGGGGGCCTTGGGTAGGCTGATCTTTAATGGCGTCCCTCTGGCACACAGGAAAACAGGGTACCCTCGGGAAAGAAAGGGAATCATGGAAAATGTAGGAATATGGAGGTGGGTTGCATGGAAGAAATGTGCTCTAACGAGGTGAAAGGAGGAGAAAAATAAGTTGATAACTACTGCTGCTTTCATTTTATTTTCCAATGATAGTCATGTATAAAAAAGAGGAACCATCAGGATGTTTTTTTTTTTTTTCTTTCTTCAGGAGTTCATGTACATAAACTAAAGTGCTTTTTTTCTCTTTTTTTTCTGTTATTTGCCAAAAGCAAAAGGTTTCACTAACAGGATGGACATGGGGACGACAAGTCCGGTGGTGTTTTTTTTCTGTAAGGACGTGAAGGAGTGGATAAAGGGCCAGTTCAGTGTTTATTTTCTGCTTGATTTTGTTTCTGTTGATTTTTGTTCTCAGGTTTTTTCTGACATATTCTTGGTCGGGATTCAACCTCTGAAAAAAAAGATAAAGAAAGAGATTAAAGCTTTCAGTCGTCATGAATTTCCATCTGTAAATCATTCAAGTGATGAATACACCATGATTTAATTCCAATTGTGATAAAATAATAATAATTTTGTCATAAGCACTGTTAGGTGTAAGAATTGTTCTTTCCTTTTTCTCTTCTAAATCTTTTTAAATAAGCAGATGAAGAAATCTTTCTTTTTAGAGTTTTGGATGAAAACAGAGACAAATCAGTCAAAGTCAGAAGAAAAAGAAGAAGAAACTTTATTTACCGTTTCCCTGAATGTTTTAGAGTGCTCACATCTGGACGCTTCTCCTCCGCCTGCCGAAGGCCTTGGCACCGACGTTGGTGGGGACGAAGTTGCTGTTGCCCATTCCCCCCGACCGGCTGAGGAAGTCCGCCAGGCGGTGAGTCACACAGGTTGCCGTGTTGCAGGCTCGCTTCTGTGCTGTAACGCTGCTTCAGGAGAGCAAACACAGGGTTAAGGCCAAGATCTGGTATGACATGCATCCATACAATACTGCCACACAGACCTACACACAGAATAATTTTATCAACATTAAATTCACAGCACAGACAGATTAAAAATATGCGTCAAACAAGCATATTTTCAGATCTTTGTCGTTTTTCTTACCTTTGAACTCGACGAGAGCTTCAGAGATATTTTTGAAGTGCATTATCAGATGCTCTAAAATCATATTTATGTCCATTTTATGGATCATATTTGTAAGTAAGTACCCACTGACTGTGTCCCTAAGAATGAAAATGAGCTAAGGCTTCCTGGTAGAAAAATACGTTTATTGAACAAGAAACATGGTGTCGCATGAGTGGATCATTTATTAATGGTTTCGATTCAGCGTTCTCTCTCAATGCTTAAATTTCAGGGGCTTTGGAATGCCATCAAATGACTCCACGCACAGTACACAGAGATGAATGTCTGAACCAGCTCTGATTGTCTGAAATGATGGGGACAAATCATTCTCTGCCAAAAAAGGGGGGGAAAGGAGGAAAGAACTAAATAAAAAAAAAAACGTTTGGTTGCAGTTAAGGAACATATTCTTCTCAAGTCAATCAAGCAGGTAAAATCAACATGCACTTGCAAATCCAAAAAACAATCTGGAAGAAACTGGGAGGAACAGGACAGGAGAAAAGGAGGAGGAGGCGGAGAAGGAGAGGGAGAGATGCAGTAAAGATAGAAGAGGGGCAGAGGGAGGACGAGGAGGGGTTAGATGTTGTCAAACGTCTCGCCGTAGTTTGCATAGCTGTTGCTCTCAGGCGCACTGCGCTTCTTGCCGGGTGTTCCTGCTCCCACGTTCGTGCGAGGGAACGTCTGCAACTTGTGCAGCTCCTGAGACAGTTTGCCCAGCACACAGGTGCTGAGGTTGGAGCAGCGCTTGGTTAGAGGCCTGTCCATGCTGTCGGGGAGGGGACACACAAAACACATGCAGAGAACAGGCTCATAGGATTGGGAAAACATGCAGGCAAAACTTTTATTCATCCCTCTTTCTTTTTCCTTTCCAATCCACGCACCATTTGTCTCACATGCATTTCCTTCTCATGCCATTACAGGTTTAAAAAAGTCCAAATAAAAACATTCTCCCCCTACAGCATCATGCTTTTTCCCCGTCCCCACCTTTCAAAGGACCTGTCATGCGGCGAAACCCCCATCTCCACCCCCACCCGAGTCAGTCCCTTCTCGTCACATCTTCTACACCCACAGAACAAACAGAAACCAGTCGCTTCCCACTGTCATGCAACTCCACTTAATTGACATCATGCACACTTATTCGTTCCGTTAAGCATCCACTGTTCACATGCCCGGCAGGCAGGCTGGAAATAGTCCGTTCGAACAAAGTCAAACTCAAACTCATCCATGCGGGAGCAGGGTCATGACAGAGAATAGGGATTTCTTTTTCGTGTATTATCATCTATTGCTGGAAATTATCTGTTTTTCTTTCTCTCAGCTTAGACGTACATACCTCTACGCCTGATTGAACCCAAGTGGAGGGCTAAAAAGACGAATCCTCTGTGATGTTAAAGTGAAATCAGAATGTGATACTGTCCCTTAAACGATCGACATGGGAGCCCAAAAAAGAGCCGTCCATTTTACAATTTAATCTAATGAGTTCCACTCTTCTAAATCTTTCAGTTGCTGTTTTCTGCACAGGGAGGAAAATGGGGATGGAGGGGGTTAAAAGAAAAAAGTCATGTGTGTACCTGTTTCCTTCAGACGCCTGCTGCTCCAGCTCCTCTGCCGTCATCTGCACAAACTCCTTGACGATGGCGTTGAGTAACCTTCGCGCCTCGTAGTCCGTGAGCGTGACTCGGTCTGACATGGACTCTAAACCCGGTCTGTGGTGAGGTTCAGGGGTCAGAGGGGTTGGGGGGAGGAAAGATATTGAGATCAGCATTAAATCCTTCACTGGAATTATCACCTGCAGTTAAAAGGAGGGGTGGGGTGTGTGTGTGTGTGTGCGTCTGTGTGTGTGTGTTAGGGTGGGGTAGGGTGGTGTTGGAAGTACATGGCTGGATGGATGGGGGGTGGGGGGGTTGGCTGGGACGTCACCAACTCTGAGAGGGATGACGTCCGAGCTGGAGGGCCCCCGGCCAACGCGGTGAAACAATCTGCGGAAAGTGCCCCATCTGAGAGAGGGGCCGATGTGCAGCCGGCTTTAGATTTATTACTAAATCGATAGCTTCATAGGAACGGCGTGGGGAGTGGCTTGAATGGGGCTTCATATAAATATGGATCTCATTTATCTCACCCTGAAGTTATTTTTTTCTGTCTTTTTTTCTTTCAATTATTCCATTTTTAACTCAACATCTGAGAGTGATTTTTATCTAGGTGGATTAGAGGAATCTTTATATGTTGATTAGATCAATTTATAGGATCTGCATTCTTTCTGTTTTAAAAGTCATGCAAAGTGCCAAAATCTAGCATCATAAATTATTAAGATTAACCAGAAAATATCTCCTTAAAGTTACCTACCAAGTATCTTTCGATCTCTCCCTCACACACAAATACTCTCCCATTACTTTATGATTTTCAAACAGCACTGACAATATTTAGATTTTAAAATTCTGCCTGATTCCCTCAGTAAAAAAAAAAATATTCAAAACATTTATTACAGTTAGTATTGCTCCGCACAGCTTCACTCCTTTCCACCAGTTGCTTGTAATTCTAACAAATAAGGATTTTTATTCTACTTTTTCCACATATTTCAAGTTGTTGTAAAATGCATCATGTCAGCTGAGAGCTTGACGTGTATAAAAAGTGAATGTTGAGCATCTCACCTGGCAGGGGCGGCTTGTGAGCAGTACATCTGGCAAATGACCAGGGCGTAGGCAACGAGGAAAGCGGAGATCTTCAACATAACCATGGTCCCCTACACAGCAAGAAAGACACCACCATGCATCAGCTCCTGCAGCTCACACAACGCTCAAATAAGTTCTCAAATCATCAGAGGAAATGAATCTACGCAACAAAAACCAACATACACTCATGTCTGATCTTTTTCTGCTGCTGGGCAGAAGGAAAAAAAAAATGCTTCCTGTCACTTCCCAGAGATGTCGGCTCACTTTTACCCACATCTCAGCTTGTCAGTATTTAGCTCTGGAACATCTTTTACCTCCACAC
>OMLP01033037.1:0-35817 GCA_900302685.1 Spondyliosoma cantharus | reverse complement strand
ATTAAATCAAACCTCAAGTGAAGTGTCTTTATGTTTATGAATTGGGGTATGATTCATGTACTAGATGTGAACCAAATAAATATTCAATATTCTGTTGATGCATTTTTAATACATTTTAATCTTGAGTCAGATATTGAATTTCCTCTGTATATGAACAGTACATTTGAGGACAGTACTGTGTGTTAGCCATATGTCAGGACCTTATAAAAACATTAGTTTTTACCGGAGTCCATTTTAAAAGAATTTCAACTGACAGTCCAGATGATCAAACAAAATCATTACTGCTGATGAGCACTGACTCTGCCCTGCACACACCTCAGAGCATCACTGAGGGACAGTCTTCCTTGAATGTTAACCATGTCCTGCATTGCATTTTGCAAACTAAAGCCTGTATTTATCACGACTGGCTTTGAATGGAACTCAAACCAGATGGAAGGAAATTGGAGATAAATGCAGCTGGAGTCCATGTAAGAGAACTGTTTGGTGGTATGGGATGGGACAGCTATGATGTCATTGCATGTACGATGCTGCATGCATGTAGAATTCTGCAAGAATGGAGGTGAAAGGCTACACTGGGGACATATACATACTTTACAATGGGTCTCGCAATAAAGCCAGGTTGGTTGGTGGGTTGTTTGTTGGGTTTGTTGATGGGTTGGTTGGTTGATTGGCTAGTTAATTGGTGGGATGTTTGGTGGGTTGGTTGATTGGAGGGTTGTTTGGTTGTTGGGTTGGTTGGTTAATGGGCAAGTGGTTTGGTTGTTGGATTTGTTTTTTGGCTTTGTTGATGGATTGGTTGGGAAGTGGGTTTGGTTGGTTAGTTTGTTGGTTGATTAGAGGGTTGGTTGATGGGCTGGTTGGTTAGTTGGTGGGATGTTTGATTGGTTGGTTGGTGCAGATTTCCAAGACACATGGAATGGAGGATGGGTGTCAGCAAAGAACAGACCCCATTAACTTTTGTTGTGGATCCAGATAAAGGGACGTATTCAGGAATCTGTCACACTTTTTTTTTTAATCTTTGCTCGGTAGGATGTTTCTCCAAGTTTCCACAGGAAGAGTTACATTCCAGTATTGTATTGAAAAAAAAAAATAAAGATGTTTTATTCATAGATTACCTAGTGCTCACCAAACACACAAAGAAATTAGCATATTGTTCATTTATAAATCTTAAACTGTATATACTGTATCTATTGCTACTAATATATTTTCAACTAGGTAACATTCAGCTTGTTTGATACACTGTAGTTGCATACTATAAAGTTGGGCATTAATGAGAAAAAACCTCCTCCAGTTTCATTGCCTTTGAATAAATGCTGTTTACGAATGTCTGAATTCTATACAGCAGCCATACAGGATTTGAAATGAAGTGGTGCAGGTGAGTGAAGGTATACATTGTGTAAACAGTAGTCAGACGACTGCAAATTCTTCTGGCACCTTCAACCTTTTTCTCTGGCAGCGTGCCACACTGTAGCAACACTCACAGAGGGATAAAAAGTTAGAAGCAAGATCTGATTATGGTGAGAAACAAGTGTGAAAAAGGACCCAGAGCTAAAAATGCACAGCTCAACTAAGATAACATCAGGGGATTATGATACACGTAGTAACAGACACCTGCATTACACAGAGAACACTGATCTCCTGACAGTTGTGAGAGCAACAAAAATCATAAGGCGACCTCTCCAGAATCATTTGATCATTTTGTGTGAGCTCTTCTTTTGAAGTTGCACTGACGACCCGGCTTGATTACCATTTGAGATTGAACAAGATCTGGTGAAAAGTAGAAAAAAATTGCTGCTGGCAGGTCTCTTCATTACATCTTGGGAGTTGGATTAGATGAAGTATCCAGGGTATTTCTGACAGAGCCACTCTTCTCCGTCTGGATTTAACCCTGTATGTTCCACTTTCACTGCGCCGCTGCATCTGGGAGCCAGCTGCAGCTCTTTGTATACAGCGTGCAAGTGTGTCTGAGTCTGATTAGGGTCACTAGAGGGTCTGTCTCATTCAATATACAGCTGATTGACCAACTGGGAGGTCACAAAAGTTCCAACAGAAATCAGTGCTTTCTAAGAAATCACAGAAAATAACATGTTGAAGAGTGCATTGTTCTCATAGACGACAAAATGCACTTGAAACAGGTTGGTCAGAAAGACATAAAGAGATCTGAAGCTATCGAGTTGTCACAAGCAGCTAAAAAGCGATGACATCTCATCAGTGTACGTTAGTTTCTAAAATAGATGTAATTAGGTGCAGTCACTTCAAATTAAGTTGAGAATATGTTATGGATTTTAAACTCTTTGGTGTGCTGCAAAGGAAAAAACACATACCATGCACTGTGTGCTACAAATCTGAAGATTACAGAAAGGAAAAGTAAACAAGTGTTCTTTTTTGCTAAAAATGGTTTATTGGACAAGGAAGATTACAAATCTGATCCCTTGACGGTAACCATTAACCATCTGTTCATAGAGGCCAACTCTTAAAAATGATTTACCACATGGAAAATATTAGCAACCCATGAACAGAAAAAATGAAAACGTAACAAAATATCAATACTGTTGAGAGACGAGTACCAAAACTACATGCACGTCACAGTTTAAAAAAAAAGTTAAATGTGATGTTAGGACAGAATAAATAGACTAAATATGAAAACAAAAAAGTTAAATGTTTTTTTCCTAGGAGTTAAGGAAGGTTACAGTCGCATATCCCTATAAAAAAGAAATGTCTGGACCTATTCAGTGTAACATTAAAACAAGTGAGACAAGAAGCAGGTGGTGTCTGTGTGTCCTAATTCAAACAAGACATGTGAATTTACTTTCTGCAGACCAAGGCACTCAAACTTTTACACCAAATTCTGAGCAATGACCACTGCCCCTTGTGAACATACAGTACACAGTGACTTGTTTGGGTGAGTTAGGTGAACTCTAGGTGCAGTGACTTTTTAAATTTTGACATCACAAATACTCAACATCCATCCGCGCCTATTTCAGTACTGGTCAACAGTACTTTCAATACAGGTCATTATCAGTGTTGATCCTTTTCTCTTTTTTACATTATATTTTTGTAACCAGTTGTCAGAATATACAGTTATAAAGTTAGTGAGAAGCACAAACATCTACTGTGAACCTTTTTTTTTTTTTTTACCTCTCCTACTTTATTTAATGTACATACAGTTAAAACACAAACATTATAAGACTAGAAAACAACTGAGAGTGAGTGTACAAGTGGCACAGGAAGAAGTCAAGTGTGATTTTTGATAGTAGATGAGTGGTCCCCCACATTCCTCATTTAAAACATCAGCAGAAACCACTGTGTTTCCATGTTTTTTCTTCATCTGAGACTAAACCTTTAGGCCTTCTCCAGTGACTTATAGTAATCCTTCAGTACAGCCCAAGCCTTTGGTGCCATGAAGCCATCGGGAGGATTCTCTCCCTCGCGGGCCATCTTCCTCATACGTGTGCCTGAGATGAAATCATAATCTTGATGGCTGAAAGGAAAAGGAGAGAATAGAGTTTAGAGTAAAATCAATGAGAAGATGCATATCAACGGCACAGGAAATGAGTCAACAATAACTCCCTGCTGCCCTGGTATCAAGTGCATCAGTGCGTAGGAGCAGGGCTGTTAGCATTTCTGCAAACACAATTTGAAACCAAAACCAAGCTGTTACAACATTACACATTCCACTCCTGATCTATACGGATAATTTAAAAATATGCCCGGATTGGTCCAGATACTCAGGACCGGCTCAACACATCTCTACATCATACCCAGTGAAATAAGACATGATGAGTGCTCGGTTCTGACGTTTCTGGCAGCTGATTCATTCATAATTCCTCCCAAATCGCTCTGTGGCTGGAGAGATACTGTGACAATCCAGTAAGCGCTAGCACGCCACTGCAATGATGTTTGAAAAGCAAGGCCAGTCCAGCTGCTCTTAAAGTCCCCCTCCAGACAAAAAAGTGTTTTTCTTACTCCTACAGTTGAATATTTGAGCTTCACTCTGTAGAATGAGGTGTATGTAGTTTGAAACTCGAAGGATGTTTTCACATTCATAGCTGAAACTTAAAATGTTCTTGCATGTTCTATTTTAAGATGCCCTTATGTTCAAAATAAAGCCGGTGCCCTCTCTTCACTATAAATATATCACAACTTTCTGTGTGCTGGTGCCCCCCTGCATACATGTGGTGCCCTTTTTTCTTTTTCTGCCCCTTCCCCTAAAACATCCCGAGTCCACCACTGTCTTGAAGTAAAATCTTTCAAATATCATAAAAAAAAGTTAGGGGATCTTTGCTCTAAACAATCAACTCGAGTGCCTGGAATTCATATTTTTATGCCACTCTCTACCAATAGATGGGTTAGTCTACTAACCAATTGCTATTCAATACAACACAGCCTGATGTAATATATCTGTAAACTAATATGTTAAAAACAAACCAAGATTAGCAGGTCTACTTTATCAAATGAAACCCTTAACACTGGTTTAGATGCTAAAAAACTGTAATATCACTTTAGGGTATCGCACACTACTGTCAAACATCTGGTTACTATCCCATGCTTCAAATTAAACACTGTCAGGAGGCCCCTTTTTTCTGATAATCAGATTTTAGATTTAAACTTTAAAACATTCTCATGTCTCCTATGTCCTCTTTCTCTATGACAGATGGCTTCTTCTTCACATTAAGTTCCCCTTGTTCAGAAAAAGATATGAACAACTTTGTTTGAAGCGAGCAGCCAAGTGCAGCCATCATCCACGACAGGAGCTGAGCGCAGTGCTGGCACAAGTTCATCACATCTTTACTAGCCTCCTCAATTACTGTCAGGCATAATCAAGACAGTTTCAGACATCTTGTCAGCAGACATTTACACATGAAATTACATTCAGAGAGGGTCAAAGTCCTGCTGTTTATGACGTAAAATATCTAATTGCTTTTATATAAACAGGGAAAGTCATGTTACTCCAGAGCAAAGAGAAACTGGGAAGAAGACCCAACAGTTCACATGGCGTGAGGTGAAACTGCTCCAAGGCAAATTCTTCCGAGAACATTTTTATACAGTGTCAAATTAGAAACAGCTTGCTTGTGATGTGAGCCATTACACTTTACAGGAAGACTGAGGGGTTTTGCTGGTGATTAGGATAAGCATCCATATTCCTCCTGAAATCTGGCAAGGCGCTGTCAGTGTGCATGAGAGAATGGAATGCCATAAATCTTAACTGAGTGAGTGGCGACTACAGACTTTGGAAACCCACTAACCATCTTGCATTTGCTCTCTAGTGTTAGAATGTAAATGATAAGTCATTGGGTCAACAAGATTTATCAAAAATTACAGTGCAGTCTATCAAATGATGGGAGAGATTTTACATGATATTCTGAAATGTGTTTTAAAAGTTCATTGTAGGCCAATGAGTTGTTTTTTTATGTGCTGATACAACTACAAACATATTATAGTATTTTTATACCATATTATATATGTGTTTACAATTATTTCAGAAAACACAACATTTCTGATTGATGTGTTGATCTGTTTCTTCCAAAAGTTACTGTGTTTTGCAAAATGTTTGTCATCTGAAATATCAATCCGTTTTCTAAAATATCATTATTTTCTGAAATGTCGTTCTGTTTTTTTAAGTGTCTGACCCTTGGGGCCAATGTACTAAACAAGTGACCGGTCATACTTTAAACATACCATTTTTAGCAGCACAAAAAGTACCATTTGTTCCCAACTAACACTTTGCTTTGTACTCAACATCACAAATATGCATCATGGAAAACAAAGCCAATGTTTTGATTAGTCGGGTGAAACTCTGCTCAAGTTGCACAACCTGATTGGGGGGTTGTATCAAATCCGGACAATAGGCAGTGAAGATTGCATAATTCATTGAGTCATCATGTGCAGTGTCCCTATACAGACTTTAATTAATAGCAGGTCTCTGTAATTTTTGAGCAACAAGGAAGCTCATACTAATCCCCAAAACCTTTGGACCATATAGGAAAGAAAAACAATGCCTGTTATTCTTGGCTTGGAATTGTACTGTTGATAGAAGAAGGAAAGGAAATGGATGAAAGGGTTTTGTTTAAACAAGAGAAGTCTAATGAGTAATTAATTTAGAGAATGTAGTGTCTGTTTAGTATGCTGGTCCTAATTGGGATAAATGAGAGGTATTACTCTGGAATAAATCTACAAATAAGCTTTTTAATTCAGTGTGAGCGATGACTTCCGTTTTAACTCAAACTATTTCTGTATTCCAAGACCCTAATAAACTTAAATACCATGGGACAATAAAAAAGGCTCTAAAAAATGTAATTATAACACAAACAAGAACAGCAACTCACTTTTTGGGATCGTAAAAGTCCATTGCTCTTTTGACCTTGTTGTAAGCAGCAACTTTAAAGGGTACAATCTCCAGGGTGATGAGACCTGGAGCCATAGTGAGGACCTTAGCCCCATGAGTGGGATCGTACAGGTCCTTTCCTGTGTCTGGGTGGGGCATTCCTGCAGGGTCACGGCCCACAATGTAGAAGTTGGCTCCGGCCACCATCCGAGCTCTGCAATGCCACTGAACCTGTGGGCGAGGGAAACAAAGAAAGACAGAAGAACTGTAAATACTGGAGAAACATTAGGTGCCATATTTAATCTAGTTATTATCAAGCAGGTCTAGGTGCCATCTCTAAATACTATAAAATTATCAAAATGCTCAAGGAAGAAGAAATTCACACAGCCCATCTTCAGATACTACAATTACTAATACCAATGCCATTAGGTTCTTCCTTGTGTACAATATTCAGATTACTCTTACAAAACAAGTAGAAGTTACAGGCTTTCATTGCGATGCCAAGAACACTCTGGCAAGACGAACACTGATGAGGTAGTTTTAATATTTGAATGGTGGACAGACCAACAGTATATGCTGTTATTAAAGGGTAAACAAGGTCAGAACAATAACTGGAGCACAGCCTGGCTCTGTAATACTCCCCTTCAGAATCACAAACTGAATAAATTCAGTGCCTGACATCCACCCGCCTCCAATCTGCTCCCAATAATTTACCCTGTTGCTTTCCCATTATTATAAGTGAATGATTAAAAGATTTCCAGCTACACAGCTACACTCAGTCACACGAGGTGGTTTGTGCATGGCATGGTAACACTAAACGGAGCGCCTCATGACAGTCGTAAATTCCCTTTCCTGCCATTTTTTACCCACAAAAATCTGCAGACACCAAGTATGTGACAGCGTCTGTCGGCATTACTCTGTGCTGCAGTCACATTTTTTTGTTCCGTGTCAGTTCTGAGGAAAACATTAAGGCTTTTGTAAAATACACCTCAAGCATGTAACCACGAATACGGCATTCTTGATGATCATCACCTCAGTTGGCCCGGCGTACATCATGGGTGAAGGAAAGATAGCTACGACGGTAGAGTCTGGATTCAGGATGCCGTCCTCCAGCACAGCGGCGTGCTGCTTCATTCGCCAGGGCAGCGGCACGTCATCGTCCTTGGTCCAACCTCCCAGGGGGTGGAGCAGCAGAACGGGCCGGCGGTAGCCCCGCTCGATGAGACGCTTGTGGGTGTCCTGCATCAGAAGAGCATGGCCGTTGTGGACCGGGTTGCGGAGCTGGAAGGCAAATACAGCATCTGAAAAGAGAAAAAGAAGGGTTTGTTAAATTGCAACCAAACACATCTGAACACATCTGTATAAAACAAACAAAAGGCCACAATGTACCCAGTGATAATCAAGCAGCTAAATGCCCGACCACTGAAACCACATACAATGAGGGACTGAATCACACCAGAGTGTTCTCTCCCATGAATTCCCTACTGTCTCTCTTACTTCCATCCCAAAGACTAAACAAAGACAAAAGGATTGCAGAGAGCGGATTATCCACTTTGTCCTCTACGTTTTAAGAAAAAAAGGTAGCAGTTTATAAATATTGTGGCTAGGGGTGCAGCAGATCACAAAACTCATGGTTGTGATCGTATCACAGTTTTTAATCAAAAGTTGAATCATCTTTGAGATCAGCAACTAAAAAAATACAATAAAAAAGAAAGAAAAGGACTCCGGCTTACGTTAATTTAAAAAACGTCTACTTTGTCTCTGATGTGGCTGCTTTTCTCCGTCTGTAATCACCACTCACCAAATGTCATGTCCACAACACTATATGATGGGTTAAATGTCAGAGATCTCATCACCATTTTATGGAAAAAATAAATAAATAAACAAGCTCCAACAGTATTTGGCCCATACCTGCATTCATTTCTTTAAACTTCTGTTTGAGCTCAGTGGGTGTCAGTCGGTACTGATCCAGTCCATCATTCCAGCGGATCCTGTCCAGGACCTGCAGGTCCCCCCCGACCAGCCAGTCCCCACTTTCCATCACCATCTGAGAAGCAGTCACAGTGATCATGACAGGGAACACAACTCAAACATAATCCAGACTTAAGACACTTTGGCCCATAAAAACTTCACTGTGCTGGAACCAGGCCAGCGTGAATTCTAATAAAACCCACGAGTTATAACCCAGTTGTAACGAGGATACAACGGCATAAATCAGAGACTGTGTGTCGTTAAACAGTCAACAAAACTCTGGCGTTACGACTCCTCTGCTCTTGGCCGCATCAACTACCTTAATTTCAATAACAGAGCGGAGACAAACTCAGATTGTGTTCCACAATATAACCTGGTGATGAGCTCATGACCACATTGGCGAGAAATTTTTCCCCTCAAGAGACTCATCCAATAATGTCACAGGAGTGCTTTGGATCCAGGCAAAGGCTGCTATTCTTTCAGGCAACATCTTTCGCCTGCCTCTTGTGGCATTTATGAGAGTGAAGCTTGAGTTACTGAAAACACTAGCCTGTGCGATGTTAATGTGATACAAAGTGACAATTCTCTGCAGGCTCGGTGGGTAATAAAAGACGACGTAGAGAACTAAAAACAAAGGGCCACAAATGAAACCATAAGCCTGGGAGGCATTGCGAAAACTTCATCTGGAAGTTGATGAAAAAGGATGTCACTCATCTCACTGACATGTAATTTATCATGTGAAAAAAAACAACAATGCTCTTTGATATCCAGACTTTACTAACAGACTGATTTCAGTATGATCTGGCATACAATGCATCGAAATCAGAAGCTGTCCGCAGCAGAGGTGTCTACGTGATGTGATCAATAACCACTTGGCTCCCTCGTAAGAAGTTTTCAGGATCTTGTCGTGATTTGTTTCCCACACTGCACGTAATCCAACCAGTCCCCTGCTGGCCTGAGAAGATCCATGAAAGATGCTTAACAGCCTTATTCTTTGGATAGATCAACATCCATTATTTTCCAAACAGGAGTGAATGGAAAATATAATGTCTGTGTGGATATATGGAAAGGAGCATGCTTCCATGTACACATGCGCTCTGTTTAACCATTTTAAGAGCCCCTGGAGCTCACATGTGAAAAAGGGGCCCCAGACAAATAAACAGCCACTACACCAAAGTTTCCGATGAAGGGGGCTCCTGTTTGAGTGACAGACAGGTAAACAGGAAGCAGTGGATTAACTGCACGCAATATGGAACAGGTCGTTTCGGGTTGGAAAGGATAAAAAACATTGTAGCTACCAGCGCAGAGGTGTGTTGACAGACTGGCTCCGGCACAGGGAGTTAAAACATACACTTATGTATACATACACACACTCTTTAATGAGTGACACCTTAATCACAGCAAGCTGAACACACACATGGGGGTCTGTGACAGGTTAGAGTGGATAAAGAATGACAGTTGTGGTAATACAGAGTGCTCAGCAGCATGTGTTCAGAGCCAGCGCTGAGCTATCATCAGGTGTTGACACTGGAGTCATTTTGACAATTTATGAAACTGGAAGCCTCATGCATCTTTAAACACACAACCAAGCCAGACTTAATCATGAACAAGGTGAGAGAAAAAAGATATCTGCTGTTAAGATTAAAAATGTCTAGCAACTGCACTGAAATATTGAGACAGCTGCGGGCTGGTGTTCAAGCTAATCTCTATCCAGGATTTTTAGCAGCACAGGACCTTAAAAAAAGCCAATGAGATTTACAGTAAGGCTGACCTCAGGGAGGGAAATCACGGAATACTACGTATGTCATTATTAATTTTGTCTTGCACCTTTGGCAAAGTACAAGTGCATTAATCCTGAAACAATGGGATTTAAAATAAGACTGACAAGCAACTTTTAAAAATAACCCTGCACTCCCTGTCCACGCAGATGGGTTTATAAAAAGACAACTGTCTCTGTCTGCGGCACCAGACCGTTCTGTTCTTTTCCAGCTACGAGCCAATGGCACTTTCCGCAGGGTGTGCAGGATCATTTCAGGACGTTATCTCGCCACTGAGTCTACCTGAGCCCCGCAGCAGTCAATAGGAGACAGATGGAAACAATTCCTGGGTATATTTGGCGGAGGGTTGGGTGAGCGGAAAGGTGGAAGCTGGCAGTGATCCCACAGCCTGTTGAGCTGTGCAGAACATTCTCAAACGCATTTGGTGGAGGCTGTGCAGGAGACTCAGCATCCAAATATAACACCTGCAAAATGAGGGTGGACTGAGAAGATCAAGTGATTACACTGGGCGTCCTGACAGACTGTGAGAAAAAAGCTCCACTCCTCCACCTATTCAGTCTTTCCATAAGCATTGTGAAAAGTCCAGCTCGGATCTGTGTTCTATCAGTGCTGAATCCAGGGAGGCGGTTTGCGTTCACATGCAGTGTTTATCACATAGCACACTGAGACAGACCGTCTGCAGCTCTGCAATGCTGCTCTGGATTTTCCCCAAGGCTGAGCTCTAGGTTTTCAAGAGCATTCCCAACACATTAGTCGATATTTTAAATTCAGTTTAGTGAAATTTCTGACTCGGACTTCATCTCAGAAATTTACCTTGATGTAGGGGTGGTCCTTGCAGGTGGTGCCCCACTGACGAGCACATCGTTCTTCTTTGCGGTGTTCATAAAACTCTGGGTTGCGAAGGATGGCCACTCGTCTGCCCTCGTAGACCAAGGCCATAGCTGTTACACCATCCAAGCGCTCTTTATCTGCAGTAGAGACTGGCAGCACCACAGGCACCGACAGATTGATGACACCACCTAGAACAATGGAGAATAAAGAACATGTTTAAGTAATGCCTAAATTTCAATAATCGATTCATCTTTGCTGGTCCAAGCTAAATGTGATGACATGAAATCTTCATCATTTATGATAGTAAATGAAGAGTATTTGGGTTTTAGACTGTTGCTTGGACAAATAGTTACACATTTTGTATAAAAAGTATAAAAATAAAAATAAAAAGTTATATGGGGTTATATCAGGTGACATGAATGCAACCCAGAAGCATGAAGTCATCACATTCAAGAAGCTAAAACCAGGAATGACATTATTTATCATTGCCAATGAATTTCTGCTGATATATAAAAGGAAGATTAATTAATTATTTCACTGTGAAATACATGGAAGTGTTCCAATTATCATTATGTTAGTCGTTCGAGTTTAAGCTTCATTAAAGGCATCGTATGGCATTTATGAAGGCTAGCATCAATATGGAGCAATGTTTGTGAGTAACCCCTCAATCTTGTTTGCATCATGCGTGGACACGTGGCCAACACAATACTCAGTCCTGGCACCGTTTTCAAACTTTTCTAATTGTCATCAAATGAGGGCAGTACAATTTAAGAAGTGAAGAAGCAGTGAAGAAGACGACACACTGGCAAACATGAATGTGAACGCCGCATGATTTAAAAAACAAAGGAAACGCATTTAACACAACTGTAGGATCTCAAGGGTGTACACAATGTGTTCTAATGTGAAGCACTGAATGTAAACTTTTGTTTGTAAATAAGAAAAGCTCCACAGGGTGTCTTTAATATCAGATAACGATCCAAGAAAGACTATGTAAAGAATCCCAACACCAAACAAGGGGACACTGAACAGACATCCTACAAAAAGGCTGGTTAAAATGTTCAAAGGTTGGGTATCAACAAAACAGCTCGACCATTCTAATTAAGTTTCCATGCTATACCCCTTCAGGCTAAATGTGGAATATACAGCTAAACCAAAGGCTGCAGCGAGTCTTCAAGGCTGCAATTTAAGAAGCTTGAGGAGGAAAATCCCCTCTTAAGCTAAGCTGGATCTTGACCCTTTCTCATTTTATGATTTGGAGCTGTGTAGTGACAGTGTTATGTTGGCGGCTTCATTTCACCGTCCAGGTTGATGAAAACATTTCGACCGACACGCTTTTCACATCACATCACATCAAAATGCAGTGGAAACAGGAGGGGGCGTCGGCGGTTGCAGCCCCTGCCCTCCCCCTTTGGACCCTCTTCTCGTCCCCTCTGTCACAGGGTAGAGCTTACAGCTGGTTCCAATAAAGCGCACACACACACAAATCTGCCAAATGTCCGAGCAAGAGAGACACAAGCTTGAATTTGGGTCTCCGTTTATTTTTGCAGTCCATTTGATTAGCTAAACATGCCTCTTTCCGCTTCCCACCCAGTTCCAGTGTTAAATAGCAGAGGATCAATTCTTTCACTGTCAAATCCCTGAATGGAAGTAAAAATGGACAAAGAGTGGTGTGTGGTGTCAATCAATACAGAAGCCTCTTCCTCTATGCCCCTCTCCCTCCGGACAAACGGGAAAAGCGGAATCAAGACTTTTTCTCATCGATATATATTTTTGCCTCCGTCCTGTCCAGACAGCTCAGTTTCTGCCTCTAGCTGTCTTTCCTGGGAAGAAAACTTAAATCATCTGTGATTGTGTTCTGCGTTGTAAGACTCTGAAGGTTTTATCCTTCAGTGAGGACAGCGGTTGTAACATATACCTGTCAAGATCTCAAAATGAAATACAGGCTATGTTAACTTTCAATCCATTTTATGTATTTTTCATTTTGCTGTGTGTGTACATTATAAAAAATTTGGCAAAACAACACACAACTGAGGTTTGAGTGGTCGTATGGGCCATAAAAATAAATTGACTTTTTCTTGGAATTTCAAACAATCCATGAGAAATTGCTGTAATTACACGAAGAGGCTCTACACCCAATGTGATATTAGTTTTGGATGAAGTGCCAAAAAAACCCAAGGCATTCTTACAACATCATCATTCTTCAAATGCTACATCTTAATCAAATTCATTCCTGATTATATCACTGTGCCATTCTGCCACCTAGCCGTATATCATTGGCGTAAAATACAGCCTCATTTAAACCTTTCAGCACATCCAACAGTGCAAAATATGCTTTGACGTAGGTAACATGCAGGTATTTGTTAATATAATGTAATTCTCCACTTATTAATTTTTAATTGTAATAAAGTAAAAAAAAAAAAAGGGGGGGGCAACATCTGACAGACATGTGTGCTTCAACTGACAAAAATAACACAAAACTAAAAAAGTGTCAAGTGACAGAAACTTTTTAAAGAAAGGAGGACAATTATTTCTGAGTTATCCATTTTATGAGCACTCATCTCCATCTAGTGCCTTTCCCCAAGTATAGCAGCACTGATCTTCACAGTGAAATCTAAATGTTATTTCTCTGGAGAGAAAAAACCCAATCATCTTACCATCCAGCAGACAGTCAAAATGAAGACACTGCAGAAACTCTCTCTCTCTCATAAAGCCATTCAGTGGAGTGGCCCAGCCTTCAGCCAGCACCTGCACCCACTGCATATCCACCTGGGGATCACACACACAGTCACATACAGATTGACTAACAGCTTCTCATCTCTGCAGTTCAAATGAAAAGGATAAAGGTAAATGTAAGAGGGGATAGATAAATAACTGCTCTGTATACAGAATATAAAATGGCTATCAATAATAGTAATTCAGCATTATTTAGTTATTAAGATACATCCAAAATAAGTAAGAAAAATTAGAAGCACCTTCCCAATCTGTACAGCAGGCAGAGTCTCTGCGTCAGCCTTCGCAAGGTCCAGTTTATTCTCCTGAACGTACAGTTCTTTCACTTCATAAGATGCATCAACGGGAACAATATCCTGTAGAATCACAAGAATATTAAATTTATAATTACAGACTTCATCATTATAACACATCCAACAAAATTAAGAAATTAGTAGGGGTTTACGATTCACTAAAGAGATATTGATTTACATGACACAATTAACACAGTTGCTGCGACATCAACATTCATTCAAATGTGAGGCGTCACGACCCCCTAGTGGCCAATAGCAGCTTTATGTGTAAGTCTAAACTTCAAGACCCTCGCTGTCTCTGTGAAGGTCACACAGATATTCTTGAGAGGAGACAAAGCCAATAAAAACAACACGCAGCTGATTCTAAACATGATACACATATTTTGCAACAGCACGATGTTTCTTCCCCTCACCCTTTCCTGAAGCAAGTCAACAAGCTGCTGTATGCACTCATTCACACTGCAGGTGTCGGTCTTCAGCACAAGCTCTGGAGCCTCTGGCTTCTCATATTCTGAGTCAATTCCAGTGAAACCTGCAAAAATAAAGACAATAAAATACACAGAGTGAGCAAAAGATACAACTTCTTATCAACATTAAGAGCTTAGTCTTTTTCAATTTCCATTATTGTACAGGTTTGAAACAAAACTCAGGAAATTGCTTATCACAATGTGATAAGAGACTCTTCCTCCAACAGTGATGCATTAGTTTTATTGCCTCTGTCATGTCTGTCATGTCCTTTCTGCGTAATCTGATATGATAAGCAATAACTCAAACAGAAAGTGTGGAATTGTATGAGTCACACTGCTGAAAATGTAGCATGTGCAATGTACATGTGTCTACATTTTAAAAGCAACGTTTTCCAACTTCTTCTTGTTGTAGAATTGCAATTTGACTGAGTCTCTTTCAGGTCAAAATGTACAGTTGTAACAGAGGCCTCTGTATATCACTTAAGTGTGAAACTTAACTGCCCTGATCACAAAACATATCCAAAGATTGAGGTCATGGACCTGCTGCTGCGCTGCACATGAACAATATTAAAACTATACTACACCTCTTATCTCCCCCGCTCGGGCCTTCTTGTACAGCCCCTTCACGTCCCTCTGCTCACAGACATGCAGTGGAGCGTCCACAAACACCTCGAAGAAAGGCAGCCCTGCAGCCTCGTGGATCTTCCTGACATTGAGGCGATCCTGACAGATGATAACCAAATACACAGTGAGGGACACACATGATTTAGCAAAAGAGTTAGTGAAAGATAGCATTTATAATCATAGTGTAAAACAATAAAAATTAGATGACGTTGTTTACAGAATGTGAAGAAAACAGTTTTGACTCGATGTCAAAGGTATCTATGTATTGTGTTGCAGAGATTTCTACAGAAGTTAGCATGCTAACCAGCTAACCCTGAGCCACTCTGTAATAGTTTGATAGGAGACAATAATAACACTCCCCAGTGCTTCGAACACCCAGTTCACAATAGCTGCATGGCTAACTGTGCACAGCTAATGACAGCTAGCACCGCTGGCTGTGACTATGGTGATATGCTGCCTTCTATTTGTCTGAAGTATAAATTCAACTTTGATTCTTGACCTATTCTTACCTTTAATCGAGACTTATCAGGTTTGGCTTTTAGCAAACAAAATGTTGAGAACACCATTCATTGTGGTGGGCAGTAAATTAGCTCATGTGGTAGCAACCACAGCTCAGAATTGGCTTCAAATAACAAAAAGTATAAGGTAAAACACGGATGCTTATCATGCGCCTTTATTGTAATTAGGAAGAGCAAAATTAAACTTGCTGCACTACAACTAGTGTAATTCTGTTTATCTTATTTCCCTTCGGTCATTCTTGATTCAAAATTAATATTAATAAATTCACTTTCCAAAATAATAACTCAAAATAGAAAGCCCAGGTATGATTCGAAGAAAACATCAAATCCTGCATTCAAAACTCTGATATTATCATGCTATACCACAACTTCCTTCTGTTCTCAGAGCTGGCGTCATCAATTTCAATACAATAAGGATGACGCAAAGGGACAAAATAAATAACGTCATCAGTCACATCCAAAGATTTACAAGTTCCAAAATTTTATGTGAAATGTACAATGCTGTAAAGCCTATTAGAGTCAATTTTCCTTCAGGCTAGAACAACACTATTCACAATAGGTCCTCAATTGATCTGAATATAATTCAATAAAGACTGTATAACAGAGTGACAGACACATTTCCGAGAGTATTAGTGAGGACCAGTCACATTTATCCCTCTCGTCATCCTTTTCCCTCACTGAACCGCTGATGCTTTGTCTGGAGAGTCACTCACCCTGCTGTAGGGAGAGATGAAGCTGGCGATGCAGACCAGCCCAGCATCAGCAAAAAGCCGGGCCACCTCAGCAGTGCGTCTAATGTTCTCTTCACGGTCCTCTGGGCTGAAGCCGAGGTTTTTGTTCAGCCCCTGACGAACGTTGTCCCCATCCAGTGTGTAGCAGGGGATACCATGACACACCAGGTACTCCTCCAGAGCCATGCTCACTGTGGTCTTCCCTGCACCAGACAAACCTTGGGACAGAAGAAAACATATGACATGAGATGACATACATGTGCAGAAGGGACACCTTCTTGAACCTTTGTCATTCAAAGCTGCTGACATCTCATAACCTACCACTCAGCCACACGGTGCATCCTCTGAACCCTCCTCTTGTGCCAACAACCTGTCCGCGCTTGTTTCGGCTGACATGATGAGCTTGATAGGTGACATTGGTTGCACGTTGCATTCCCTGAAATAAAAAAGATGTGCTGTCAATTCAGCCCACTTGAATCACAGTTGAACAAGTTAATGAAAAACTCAAATTTAAAGAGAGGAAGTCAACATCAACAGATCAACAAATTTAAGTTGATCACATCAGACAACATTCTCAGAATATTAAGAAAGCTTGGAACAGGTGTGTAGAGCGGAAAGTATTGATTATCTTTAGGGGACACAGGATATGGGTTTTCTTTCAGCCAATACCAAGAACCCATATCCCCTGCTTCTCATGCCTGACACCAATAAGACAAACTATGATAATTTAACATTTCATATTTTAAAAAGAAGTTCCTACCTGTAGATTATGCATTCCTGAGGGTAAGAAAGGTCAGGGTATAATCAGCGAAGAAAATGAATTAGTATTTACAGATCTAATAAGATTTGTCTTGTTAAAACTCGTAGAGTTTCTTCTCCTCTCTGAAAGTTACAGCTAGAATTTCAGATACCAAATAGCAGATGATTTAAATTTCCCAATATTGGGAGAAACTTTATCGTTTAGTTAGGCCTACTTGTAATCTATGTCCCTTTGTTAACACACAACTATAAACCTGTGATTGGTCCTTGTATCTAGAACCATGGGTTGAGAAAGGTGATTGGTTGAATTGAACCTGTATATTTCAAAACCTCTGAAGAAGGCTCTGTCACAAAACACGTCGCCGACATTTGACTGTCTAGTAGTCAACACTACGTGGCTCTACTTTACAGGTGCAGTATTTTGACATCAGATGCACAATAGACTACACTTCTTTTTTTGCTTCTTCTTATCCTTCTTTTTTCTCTCTGTGTTTATTGGCGGACCGCAAACCAACTTTCAAGGAGAAAAAAACACACACCCTACGATATCAGCTGGAATTTCACTGATACCATTAAATAGCAGATGATTTAAATTCCCCAATATTGGGAGAAACTTCATTGTTTCACTAAATTATCGTTAATAAATTCCGCTTAAAATGCTATTGAGTTAGGCCTATTTGTATTCTATGTCCCTTTGTTGTCATTTAGTTTGCAGTCTTAATGATAATTTTAAAAAATGGCCAGAAACAGTGTTTTGAGAACTTCATATTGCATGTAATGGGGCTGGAATCGGATTTAACTCTAAGCTTGTGATTAGTCCCTGTATCTAGAAGCATGGGATGAGAAAGGTGATTGGTTCCCAACTAATTGGGTCCAACTCCCAGCTGTGTTCAAACTCTGCCCTTGATTATATTACTGAACTGAAACTGCACATTTCAAACCCTCTGAAGAAGGCTCTGTCAAAAAACGTGCTGCCCTTGATCTATTGGGATGTGAGTCGAAAAAAAACAAGTGAAATGGGAGTATTTTGTCCTCCCAGACTTGGAAATTTGAGATGCCCTTTAGTGTTTTTTTGGAATTTGTTGTATCATGCATCCCTAATTATTTTCATTATCCATGAATCTATTTATTATTTTCTAAATCAGCCATTTTGTTTATAAAATGTCATAACGCGGTTACCACCACATATGACTGTAATAAGGCTCAACACTGCCGTCGTCGACTAATTGATTAATGACACAGTGAGTCAGCTCTTTATGATTATGTTTGTCTGATGCTGGATGGTGGACCACAGTGTATGAATGATGTAGTCTTATCCTTGATGATTGTAAATACTGCAGCTCAGCTGGTGTTACAGTATGTGTTTAAACCATCAAGAACACCGGAATATGTGCACACAAAAGTAGTTTACCCGGCAAAAGAAAACAAGGACCTGCGGGTGAGTTAATGTTATCACAGCTGCATAGCATCGACCAAACAGTTGATGTCCTTTCGTCAACTGCATCAGCAGCAGTTGTCTGATTAGCCACTTTTTCAGTTACGGCGCTGCTAGCAACCAAGGCGGTTAAATGTAACGTTAGCTGTTCTGTATAGCACCAGACCGTTGAGCATGCTAATAGGGCTAGCTATCTGACCTGTTAGCCTGTTGAGCTAACTAGTTAATTAGCTTACAGGTTGGTTGATGAATCGAAGTGTTGAGTTAAGACAAGTTGTCCAAAGAAAACTCACCCAGCTTTCAGCAGTGTTGCTTAGCTTCTGCTTCTTGTTGGAGTTGCCGTACGTCTCCATGTCTGGCAGCGAGTCAGCGGCTGATTCAACCGGCTACGTCTTTTAAAAGACACAAGAAGACAAACCGTAAACCGGCTCTTTGTTTGCAAGTGGAGTTATCTCTTGGTATTTTTTTTTTTTCTATTTATTTATTTCTTTTTGGCACAGGTATCCCCAGTGAATGGAGGAGCCCGGAGGAGCCGAGGAGCCTGGCTGGCACGACAACCGGGAAGAGCTTCCTCCAGCAGCCACGTCCACGGCGACGTGATGACGCATTTCCTCATTAGGTCCGTCAGCGGTCGGTTTGGTGAGAAACTGATCTTTTGTCAGTTCCGTTTCGTTCGTCGTGTCATAGTACAGCGACGTGCTCGATGACTCAACTGATCCGGGACCAGCGCTTACAAAGCAAAGGGGGGTATTTAGATATATAGAGATTTAATCACGTAGAAAACTGTGTTCTGACTTAAGGCTAAACGAGCAAATCCATAAAAAAGGTGGATTTTATATGCATTATTTAAAATAGTAAAATTTAAAAAAGAAAGAAAAATCAAATAAAACCAAGTTTATCTCAAGAATAAATCCACATTTATATAAAAAAAAAAATAATTAAAACAATCTTCAGCTGGATATTTCAGAACACCTATTTTAAAATGAGCGGAGTTACAGGGCGATGCTTGTGCTGATTACAGGACAGCTCCTTGGAATTAAAGGGGATGCAGCAGGAGGATGAGGAGGAGGAGGAGGAGGCTGGGCATACAGAGGATGGATGGATGGAGCTGAGAATAGGCCGTACAGTGTGGGGCTTCGGGGAGGAGCGCTCTCTCAAAAGCAAGCGGCGGTGTCGTGTAATGTAGCAGTCCAGCCTGAGCAGAGCGAGCGATCGGGCGCAGCAGCGTCAGGGATTCAAGGAACTGCAAGTGCAGGAAGAGGCACTAGGAGGCCCGAGGAAGGCAGGTAGGATGCTGTGAAACTGTCCGCGCAACATGTGTATCCGAATCCTCACCTTCGCATGACGTCGCGTTTTATCCTGTCAGATAATTGTGGCGTCAGTGTGTGGTCTTGCTGTGGATTTGATACTCCTGATGACATTCAACTTTTTCAGTCAGTCTTGCTTATAGATACAGAAATGCATGTGTTGTGAATTCTAGTTGACAAAATCAGTATTCGATTTGTGTATTGGCATGAATCCATGCAACAACAACAACACAAAAAAAAAGTTTGATTCGGTTTGGCAGGAGCCAGAAGACTTGGTGTTTATGGTATGATGATGTCAGTTATACACATCATTATCAGGGTATTTATAGCATCACGTGTTGCACAGGGATACATGGGCAAGTTGTCATATGATGCTCTAAATGCAAAACATCAATTCTGAATATACACAGATTACCTAGTACACAAACAGTGCTTTCTTTTCCCCTTTAACTCCATTTTGAATAATTCATTTTCTGCATTAGCTGTGACTGAAATGAGTAGGCTTAATTACAGGAGATGTAATGACCTGTTGCCCCACCCAGCAGCCTCATATAAGGAAGATGGTGTTTAACAGTATATGTGTGTGGTGGGCCACTGTGCTACACCCCCAAAGTAAACTTCAAAACCGGCTGCGGCGCACACATCACATGTGACAGACTACTGCTGCCCTGTAATATATGGAAGGCGGAGGAGACACCCAGTCTTGAACCTCACATTACTGCCAGATCCATCCCACATGTGGTCGGTGGTGCCTCGAAAAAGAAAGGAAAAGAAAAGAAGGGGTGGTTGGTTCTTCATGTTCAGTGGGACCTTTTTTGGCTTGTGGGGCACAAAGCTGCCTGTCCTTTCTGGAAAAAAAGAAATGACTTGTTCTGTCAACAATATCAAGAATATGTGTTTTGGTGGACATCTTTCCACAGTGAACTAACTAACTTTTACATGCAGGATCCAGTGCAGGAAGTGAACGTCACTGTGGTAAAACCAAAGGTTCAAACATCCGCTCATAGTCCTTCGTATCATGGCTTGTTTCCTGGTAAATGAATATGCAGGATTACTACTAATGATGACAGCGCTGATGTTACTGTGAATAAGATCACACCATATAGTACCACAAGTTTACTTCTTCTTGGCCTATTACCACCTATTACTGCTTCTACTTCTATTACTAATCGTTGTAGAAATTAAATACTCGAGCGCTCTACTTAGGTACAAATTGACTGACTGTATACGACTACTCCATCACAATTCCGAGGAAAGCACTGTCGCATTTACTCCAGTATATTTAGTCAAGAGATAAGAATAAGACAGCTATACAAATAATGTAATACGAGCTTGTATAATATGATGCATTCTTACACAGTGAACTCATTGACAGTACAAAGTGGTTGAAATGAGCCTCCAACTGAACCAGATACAACAGTAAATGCTAGTCAATGTAGATCTTACAATCCTGTAACGTTGCACTCGGGGGCAATTTCATTTTTGTTACTTCAGCTACATTGTGCTCACAAATACATACAAGGAACTTTTAACTGGTTATGAAACAGTCTCAATTTAACACTGATCATTTTCTATAATCTACATAAGCAAAAGAGACCATCAGCAAAAACAGATTGGCTATTTATGTATGATCAGATAGTTATTCTTAATGCATGTCAGCGGGTCCAGTTCCCACTTATTTGAGTTGGATAAGTAATAAAATGAAGACAAGTGCTGAGGATGACTTGAGGAGTCTCACAGCCTGAGGAAAGTTGCTGCTCTTTAATCTGGTGGTACAGTGCAACCACTAAAACAAAGACATTGACAATGAAAGTTCCCTGTAGTAGCTTTAATTAACTTTCAAAACACAGTTTCTTATCTAGTTTGATTACTTTTGCATGTTAGTTTTACAAGCTTTAACTTTAAGTATGGTTAGGGTTAATCTGACTAAAAGTTAATAAAAAGCTTAAAGGTTCATTTATTACACCAGGGTTGTAGAATGAAATTTGAGTCCCTTTCAGCTTCATTAAGCAAAAAGAAAACTATTTCATATAGCGGAATGCCAACGATGAAATGAGGAGTCTCACAACCTGAGCGAGAAAGCTGCTCTATTGTATGGTGACATGGCAGCGGATACTTCTGTATCTTTTGCCAGACGGCAGCAGGGTGAATGACAAAGCCATCGAGGAGATATTTTATATTTTTATAATATAGCATCAAACAGCAGTGTACAAAGCGTTAAACAGACTTGTATCAGATACTCCAATTGCATCCTCAGTGAGACTTTTAAACTATACTTTGTGATTATCTGTTACTGAAATAAGGCAAAACATGTAAGAGAACAAAACTAGGACCAAGAAATGAAGTACTTCTGAACATGCAGTTTAAAGGCTTGATTTACAGCATTTACATTTTTATGATAGTTAACTCCTCTCTTTACTGTAACCAGTTCCAAGAGGGCAGGGCCACTCTCGGTGTGACTTATTTTTAACCATCCCTTTAATGAAGACAGTCCACATGATGTGAAGGAGAAAATGAGTGGACAGCAGTAGTAGCATGTTATTATGAAGGCCCCAAAATGGAGTCAAAGCCTTGGTAACCCTGGAGTAAAATACAGCCTTCAAGGCAACCGGGTGGCTTCTCTTGAAATAGCTTGAGCAAGCGGAGGCAGCCAAGTTATCCATTACAGCCCTGTGACCATGTGGAATAGGTTTTTCTGCCAGTTTTCCATCACCACCCATCCCTTTAGAGTGCATGGTGCTCCGGCTGGTGGGAAAACACTGTGTACTGTACACTAGGGAGGAGAGGAGCAATGGAAAACTAGTCTAATGGACACACTCTGCTGACCTCCCATGTACAATACACATGTGCAGTCTCAGAGCAAACACTACAAAATAAACATCTCCCATGTGATTTGTATTGAGCGGTACACAGATACAAACAAATATAGGATATTAAGACTACCAGGTTATTTTCTTCTTTAAGAAAAGTCCACCCCAACACAGAAAGCATCTTTCATTACCAAAACTTTTGGACAATTAAGCCAGTATGGTAGAGTAACGGTATTTTCATCGTATCCTATCCTATTGGACCGATCCGTACCATAGCGTATTCAGTATTCATATCCTTCAGCTTTGAGAACTTATTAGATATTTTTAGGTCAATTTTAACATTCAAAATAATTCAAACAAGTTGTGCTGTATTGGTAATGTAGTTGTAATGTAGGGCAACAGCATGATTTGTCTCTATGGAAATGGACTTGCATTTATCTACCGCTTTTCCAGCCTACTGACCACTCGAAGCGCTTTACAATAATTGACACGCACATTCACCCATTCAGTATCTTGCTCAAGGACACTTCGATTCGAACCAGTGACCATCCGATCACTAGACGACGCGCTCTATCTCCTGAGCTACAGCCGCCTACAGCTTCTAGATGACATTGTCACCACACTCTGTCTCTCGGATGTTAATCTAAAGTACAGACTTCTTCAAATTCACAAGGTTCAACTGAGCTCTTAGATATTAGGGAATTATATTCTATTCCAAAAACACAATTTCCCACACTCATGATGTAGAACCCAGCCATAGAGTGACTGACAGTCATTGACATGTAAGAGTATAACTAACCACAGAGCTGCAAGATAATCCCACTAATAACAGAGGAGACATGGCAATGTAATTGGCTTATATTGTTTGTCTGCTCTTGTTGATCTTATTTGCCATCTTGGTCAGTATTAATATACCTTATGACCCCTGTAACGTCCTTAATGTCTGTCAGGTTTCATGTTCTGTAGCCATCCATCAGTTGCATAACAGAGGGCCAAATCTGCCATGGGTTAGTCACAGGGCATTCTGCTATAAATCTTTCTCTACTATAATAATATTTTCCCGAAAATTGATTCTGAGAAAACTGATACTTTCATCAGCCCTCTTGTGTCCAACCACACTCTATTTCCATCCCATCTTTTTGTCCTCGTGCCAGGTTTTGCCTACATGTAAACATGACATTCTGTATGTATCCCATACTGCATTTATTATAATGCATTCTGGGGCTGATAGCAGTATGCTCAAATCCATTAATGGAGCTGTTATAAGCCTTTTAGACATGAAAGAACGAAAATGGTTATTGTGCTCTCTCAAGTCATTAACTGAGAAGAGATCAACAATGTTGTTTTTCTTCTGGCTGTAATTATGAATCATTCACTTCAGCCCAACAATCCATCCTGTATTTTATTATATACCAGTAGTTTAAGTCGGTACAGTGTAGCCTAACTTCATTTAGCTCAGCTTATTTTACTTTAACTAATTCAAGTTTAGCTTAGCTTAGCTTAGCTTAGCTTATCTTGGTTTAGTTTTATTTTGTATTGTTTTGTTGATAGAACAATCACCACAAGGTCAATTTAGTGGCTGGAATGTTCAATTGTATCTCATGATCTTCTTTAGCAGATTGAGTTTCCCCAGTTGTCATGGACCTTTAATGACACCACTGACAAGACGTTCTTTCCTAGCGCTTTAGTTTAGTTTATTTAACTTTATAGGTTAGCTTACCTTAGCTTCTTATTTTTGTTTAGCTTAGCATAGCTTAGCTTATCTTGGTTTAGTTTAGTTGTGTTTGTTGACAAAAACAATTTCATCACAAGCTTCCAATCATATCTCATGATCTTCTTCAGCTAATTGAATTTGCCCGGTTGTCATGGACTATTTGTGCCACCATTGACAAGAAATCCTTAAAGTGCTCAGATAAAAAAGGGTTTTCTGCAAATTCCATGGCAACAGGACAAACTCCACCCAGGACAGCTACTAAATGATGTTGGTGGTCAGATAGCTTTTGCCAAATGCTGTTTTACAAGGTCAATATGTTTTGTTTGGTTTAGTTTAACTTAGTTGCTTTTGCATTCCTAAAAAATGAGCAGGCAAATTCCTCTGCTGCAACAGATAATGTTTGACCATGAAAACTGGTGCGACCTCAGAGGCAGCCTGTTGAGGACAAAATCATAAAACCAAAGCAGTGAGGCGGAAAGAGTTTTGGAAGGCCTAAAATAAGAGTGTGACTGAACGTCCAAACAGAAAACTGTCATGGTGGTTCTGTTAAATGTCCGAGGAAAGGAAAATATAACACACAGAGTCAACTTACACAACCGGATCTAGAATAGCCGCCTGCTATAAACTCAGAACGAGCTTTTCAGTCTAAAATGGACATTTCAGCCAGCGGGATCCAGGACCTTGCATCAATAAAAGCTCCATCTCTTTCTTTGCTAATCCCGAGGATAAAGAGTGGAAACCAAAGTAAATGATAGTTCATCTCCTCCCTGTTTCTCATCATGGTGATTTGGCATTCCTAAGCATGCAAGCAAGCAGAACCTGTTTACTTCTGTCTTTCACAAATTATAATAGCATGCTTGTGCTTTCCAAACAAGTTTGTCACTTTCCAACCTTTTTTTTCCACTCTTTTTGTATTGTGTTTATCTCGTGTCATTTATTCATCACCCCAATCTTCGTTTTACATCTGCTTCAGCCTCTTGAGCAGCTGTAACAAGTGAATTTCCCTGGTGTGGGAGCAATTAATCTACCTTATCTTATCTCTATCTCATGGCAGCTAAAAAAGTCTCAACCCAGAGGAGTGGTGTCTGTGGATGGACAGTGCAGGCACCCATGGCATCACAGGAGCTTGTGGATGCAAGGGACTCTGCCACTCATAATCTGAACCCAGGTATGGAGGCTGCTGCTGCTGCACCCAGCGGCGGTAAAACATGTCCTGTCCACACCCCGGGCACAGAGGACACAAAGAGGGGCTTTCGGAAAGGCATTGGGAGGCATAACGACTATGTAAAGATCTCTGTCCCGGAGTCTAAGGTCAATCGTCTGCCCATGGAGTGGTGGAAGACCGTAATCGCCTTCTTCTATGCTGGTTTTAACTTGGTCCTGACCACAGTTGTCATCACTATCGTCCATGAGAGGGTCCCGCCCAAAGAAAGCAGCCCACCTCTTCCTGATAAGTTTTTTGACTATGTCGACAGGGTCAAGTGGGCGTTTACAGTGACAGAGATCAATGGCATGGTACTGCTGGCCATTTGGCTGATCCAGTTGTTCTTCTTCAGATACAAGTAAGAGCCTATGATACACAAAGTTTGTCAAGGATAAGTCTGGAGATATTTTGTATTTTTGTGGTATCTATTGTTGCTATCGTGGTATCTACTTGGTTAATGTTAGGAAAAGATCATGATTTGGCTCAAAATGCATGTTTTGGTCATCAAAGATGTCCCGAGGTCTAGTTAAAAATGCCGAATGTTTTGTCGCCACTAACAAGGCTGGAGATGTTCTGACTTCCTGTTAAGAATATCCAAACATACAAACATACAAACATGGCTGGAAATTGTCCTGAAGTCTCCTACAAAGTATCCAACGGTGCGCCTCTTACAAATGTTGCTTGGCCGCCCTCTCGTCTGTAACTCCACCCTATCCCCCCCCTCCTTCCAACATGAAGGTCAGGTCAAAAACATGTAATGTGGACTTGATGTGACATGTTTTGTAGACGTGTCAAGATGGTATATTGCCAAATGTGAACGTATCAGTGGTTTGCAGAAATGCTTTTTATCCTGGCAGCTGGGTCGTCGTATTAAAGTCTATCAATGCCTTCAGTGATGAAATTGTATTTCCTTCCTTTCTTCAGTGATGTTTTCCCTGTGTAACTGTTAAAACTGAGTGGTTTAGAAAGCACTTTTGGTCTCTAGAGCTGACAACAAAACCCAATTCTCACTGTTGAAGTTTTAAAGTAGTTAAATTCAATTCTTCCACATTTGGTGAATTGCCAGTGGAAAGAAAGATACAGAATTATCAATCTAACAACAGTTAGAGTTTAATAATGCAGTGGCATGTTGTAGTCTTTATAAATAGCACTTCATATTCAGATCAATACCTTTATGTACCACTTAATTGCTGTTTTAATATTGTCCATTTGCAGGTCAATAGCCAGCAGGCGGTTCTTCTTCCTCATTGGCACCCTGTACTTGTACCGTTGTGTCACGATGTATATCACCACCCTGCCTGTACCTGGCATGCATATGACATGTGCTCCAAAGGTGAGTAGCATGCCAAACATCAGAGCGAGGCATCAGCTGTCGTTGCTCAGCCGTGTACTCTCATGCACCCTCAGGGAGTCATTTTGCACAACCACGCAAGTGAGGCAGCAATAAATAATAAAAAAAGCCATTTTGACTTTTTACTGCCTCAGGACACCGACAGTATTGAGGTGCATCAGTCTGTTTGATCAAAAATGTGCTCCTGGCAGTTGTTTGCTTGGTTATGTGGTGCAAAAGGATCAGAAGTCGGACAGGGCTGTGGTTGATGTTCAAATGTTTTGGGCTGTCTATGAAAAACCTTTAACTTAAGCTAAGTGATCCTCATGAACATTTACGCATCCTCAGTTATTTTACTTGCAAGAAGTGAGTTGTCCTTAATTTCAGCAACAAGCACAAGAGCCTAAGATTTGATCAGGTGTAGCTGATGATACTGTTTAACTACCTTTGTTTCATTCACTACAATTTCCCTGCCCTGTAGATCACCAAGTCAAATGAAGTTGCCTAGAGTTGAAGAGCTCTACAGTTATCTTTGGTTATCTTATTCAGATTCAAACCACTCTCATATACAGCTGTATGCAATCCTAAGAATGAAGCTACAGACTATTAGCTTAGTTTTGCGCAAAGGCTGGAAACACTTGGTCGGTCCAACGATCACAAAATCTGCATACTAGCACCTTTAAAGCTAACAAATTCACATGTTATGTCGAAATTTGTTCAATCCAAAGTCAAAGAAGAAAGTGTAAAAACAACACAGTTTTTCAAGCATAATCTGCCAGACGATTTGTTGTTCTAGCGATGTAAGGTCCTGCGTTCGTGTCATCGTCGTAAGGTTGCAAGGAAAGCAGCAGAGACCCCTAAATGTTGAACTAATCCTTTCAACGTTTGGATAATCGATTAGGCATTCGTATTCACGCATTTATCAAGAGTTAGTGTTCATGCTATCGTTAGTGTTAGTATTTATGTATTTATCAAGTGTTAATATTCATGTTTATCATCATTAATATCTTAGTATTAAGCGTTAGTATTCATGTATTTATCAAGCAAATATGCCAAATGTTCTGTGGTTGCAGCTGTTGAACTGTTGGTCAAACAAACCAAGCTATTTATGTTATGTTGAGCATAAGAAACTTATTTTTGCCTCTTTATCTGCCCTTCCTGTTCTCTCTCAGCTCCATGGAGACTCCCAGGCGAAGATGCAGCGAATCCTGCGACTGGTCTCCGGAGGGGGCCTGTCCATTACAAGCTCCCATCTCTTGTGTGGAGACTTCCTGTACAGTGGACACACCGTGATGCTCACTCTCACCTACCTGTTCATTAAGGAGTGTGAGTACTCAAGCAGCACTTGTTTGCTTCCCCGTATGGAATAATTTATGTGAATGAATAATATATGAACACACAGGCTTTCTAGGTACCTACAGGATGCAAATAAGTGACGTGTGTTGCCGCTATTAGGATTTACAGGATAACATTCAACTTATTTGTATTATCTGCAGATATGTTATATATCTTTTAAAGTTGTATGTTAATGGATATACGCCCAGTTTATTAGTCACGCCAAAGCGAAGCTAATGCAGTCTCATACAACAGACCTGCTATAACTTGTGGTTTCATGAAGGTTATAATGTTATAAACTGTTTTAGAGAGGTATTTATTCAACGTTATGGTCATTTTGAAGACTGTAGTTTCAGGTGCTGTTGAGTTATGTTGTGTTGTACTGACAAGTGTCTTCCATATTTTATCCGCAGTATCAGTAAAAGTCGACAAAAAATTTAAAAACAACCCTCAGTATAACAATTCAGTAACAGTAAACTCCCTGTTCTTGGAAAATTACCCTAATATTATACAGACTGCCCTATTTTCACAGTGGAAACATGGACGAACAGACCAAAAATAGATGTTGTCATAAATATTGCCAACACTCTGGTCTCTTCATCTCCCTCTCCAGACTCGCCGCGGTCATTTTGGTGGTACCATCTGATGTGCTGGCTGCTCAGCGCCGTGGGTGTGGTGTGCATCTTGGTGGCACACGAGCACTACAGCGTGGATGTGGTCGTGGCCTATTTCATCACCTCCCGCCTGTTCTGGTGGTACCACACCATGGCCAACTTACAGGTGTGAACACAGAGCTGAGCGCTTGGTGGCAGCTCCCCTCTCTTTGTAACCTTGTTACACATAAATCATCATGGAGAGCTTTACGGTCTGTCTGGTGATACATGGCTGCATCTTGTTCACAGCTTACATTTCTATTTCAAAGAAAGGGTCTATATATTACATATAATTGTAACGTGTGTTTACAGAAAGCACAAGACATATTTTTAGGCTGTGTGTCAGAATACTCTGGATGTCATGCCATATTTGGCTTTTCAACATGGTGAATTACCCCCTCTACTGGCCAAAGTTAAAAAGGCAACATATCAAGCAAAATCATTTTTTCAATTCCAATACAATAACAGAGGTTTGCATATTTGGCCCTTTTGTTACGACTGATAAAAATATCTGACATGCAATCACAACAAAATAAACTTTTAAATGACATAAACCTGTCACAATGTGACAGAAAGAAGTGATGGTGTTGTGTGGAAAGAAATATATAAGCAAACATTTTATGAGTACTGATATTATTCTAAGTGTTAACTTCTATCTTCCTGACAGACTCTGAAATGCTCACCCAACAACTACCTCACCAACACTTGGTGGAACCCGCTGTTCAACTTCCTGGAGAGGAACGTCCAAACTGCGGTGCCGTGCTCTTACAGCTGGCCCATCACCTGGCCTCCTGCCTGCCTTAAGAACCCCTGCAAGAAGTACTCCATGGTGCAGAGCACACGAGAGGAGTAACCCTGATACCCAGCAGTGTTGCCTGATAATCCATTGAAGTGGTACTCCTTCAGTCGGTCTGTCTGCTGGACAGGAACATAATGATACCAAATGCATAGTTATGAACGAAGTATTTTCCGCAAAAATGTGTCAAGAAGGATAATCATTCTGTGTCTGTGTGTTCTTGTCGGTGTAATTTATTTATGAGATGAAGTCCTCTACAGCCGTCGTTTTTTTGTAACTGATACTTGTATCAGCTTCTAGTGAATTTCATTCATGAACAGAGCGTTTGCTGCAGTGTTTGCAAGACTTGTTTTATTTTTAGATCTGCTCACATAACTCTTTCATACTGTATGTGTTGACGGGGTTTACCTCAATATGATATCAATGTGCTCAAGTCACAAGGTGCCTTAGTGTGTTTAACGTCAGAAAGTGTTCCAAAACTGCCATTTTGACTATCTGTTTATTTGTTTCTCTTCCTTTTCTATGAGTTTACTTATTATTATTATTATTATTATTTGTATTAATATTGTATTCATTTTAGTAGCCTCGAGGGTGTGTCTCATAGCTGTAGTCTCATTATTGTAGCATTGTATTAAACTGTATCCAAATTAAGGCTTCAGTGTGGGTTTTTTGTTTAAACTAAATCATAAATAAATGTCATCATTATGCTATATAGTGCAGCTAGGTGTTTTAGACATTATTACAACAAACATCGGCACACTTGGGATAATCAACAGATAACTGACCTATATGTTTTAATAATATGTAGTTGACTAGTTTGCTGTGAGGTGCCTCATTTAGTGTATGCTTGGGTCAGCTTGCTCACATGATTGCATAAGGAATCATAGGTAGGCTGTCATCAAAGAATAAGAGAAAGTAAGAAAGGTAGTCATTTATTTTTTCCTCATTGTACGATAGATCTTTTCTTTTTACAGTTTCACTGTTTAATAATTGTTACATGCTCCCTCTCTGCTGGCCAGGATGTGTCACCATGGCTGGTGATTGGCTTGCCTGCAAGGCTCGTAACAATAATGCACATTGTACTCAGTTGATAACGTCATTTTGCACATATGTCATCATCTATGTGTGTAATTTGAAGTAGAGCCAGATGCAAACATTTACAATGTATTTGTACCATATAAATTTGGTATATCCACAAAAATATTTTTAAAAAGTTCAAAATCTTGTATTTTGAGTTTTGTCTTCTTGGTTCACATTTGTGTCACAGACTGTGCCTTATTTTCTTAACCACTGTTCAGGAATAGAAGGACACGCCAAAAGCTTTGTTATTTATTCACATTTGTTTATTAGTTTGTTAGCAGTAGCCATTTTTTTCAATATCTTGCTGTGGCTCAGGGGTATAGCGAGAGGCTTGTCATTGGAGGGTCGCTAGTTCGATTCTCCTGGTCCGCATGTCAAAGTGTCCTTGGGCAAGCCACTGAACCCCAAACTGCTCCTTATATGCTAGTCGACACCTTGCATGGCCACCACCATTAGTGTATGAACTACAGTAAGTCGCTTTGGACAGAAGCGTCTGTGTAAAATGTAATACATATATACATAAATAATGGGGTCATCCACATGAGAGTAAGGACAACCTAAAAATAAAACTGATCACATGACACATAGTCACATTATCAATTACAGGTTCATTCAGTGGAGTCTCATACCCGCTTGCTGCTGTTTCATATGATTTAGCATTGTGGCTAAAAGCAGGTGTTTCCTTTAAGACAATTTAAAGGGCCGCTCTCCTCGCTGTCACAGTGCACCAATCACAGCAGGTCATAGGACCGTCAGCCAATAGGGAGACAATAACGGTGCTACGTTGACGCACGGCGTTCCATAACAACACAGGAAGAGCGTGAGCCCAACCCGTCCGTTAAACATCAGTTAGAGGACTTCGTGAACATGGGTTGATGGTGTGAACTCACTGGATGCACTTTATTTTTATATCTCTGACGCCATGGTGTCGCTTTCATGGCTGGAGAATCTGAGTAGCGCTGTACTCTCACAAGTAAACACAGTCACATTAGCTTTGACAGTGTTCGGCGCTGTGTATGTTTTAGTTAGTTTCTATCAGAAACGGCGGGAGTTCGCTAATATTCCTCCGGGTCCGAAGCCTTGGCCGGTAGTCGGTAACTTTGGCGGCTTTCTCGTCCCCGCTTTCATCCGGAGGAGGTTCGGACAGCAGTCAGAGGACAGCGGCGACAAAAACCCTTTGGTCTTCCTGACAGAGCTAGCTAACGTGTATGGGAATGTTTACAGCCTTTTCGTAGGGAGTCAGCTGGTCGTTGTGCTTAATGGCTACGAAGTGGTCAGAGATGCTCTGTCAAACCATCCCGAGGTGTTCTCCGACAGACCGGCAGTTCCTACCATCACCATCATGACCAAACGCAAAGGTAAGGTGCGTTCAAGGACCGATTTCCAACCTTAAAGCTAGCTGGCCCATGTTGAGTAAACGTGAAGCATGCAATAGACAAACACACTTAGTCGTCACTTCATAAGCTAGTCTGCACCAAGCTAGAATCAGTGCAATATGATAAGTCATGTACTAACTTGTTATAAGTTTAAAAATATTAAATAGGTTTTTGTTTAAACTTTAGAAAGGTGTTGATTCTACTTCATTGTCATTTTACAGGCTGTAGTTTGTGGTGCATTTGGATTGCTTCAACAATTAATTGATTAATTGACAACTCATTTGGTTTGAGTAATACTTTATGAAGAAAAAGGCCAGCTTGCTAAATATGATCATGATTGTTTTTTTGTTTTTGTTTTGTTTTACTCCTTTCTGACAATAGTTTGATATGTTTGAGTTGTGGACAAAACAAAACACTTGAGGGCATTTTCTTGGTTGACACTTTTTCCTGAGATTTTATATACTTTATAACAAATCGTTATTTCAATAAAATAATCAGCAGATTAATCAACAGTAAAAAAATAATAATCTTCAGCTGGACAAAAACACCTCCCACTATGATCATAAAGGATAGGTTCACATTTCCCCTGGTTCATACTTATTATACCATGCAGTGCTTCACGAGTTCCTGGTTACTGTGACCATATTGACCGTAAAGTTCAATCAGCACCTCTCTGAAAAAACCTGGACATTATAACATTCATGTATGCATAATTTACTGTTGTATCCGACTCCGATTTGTTCTATCGGTGTCGCAGAAGCACAGGAAACAACGGTTTTGACCAGCACTGGGCCTTCCTGTGGGCGTGACTGGAAAAATGAGCCAACCAGAATGAAATTATTCCTTATATGGATAAATAATGGTCAGGGGGCATAACTACAGACCTCATGCTAAATACACCACTTGTAAAATATTTGAAAAGGAAATTTATAGTCACAGGAGCAGTAATAGTGATAATAATAATAATGATAATAATAAATAAAGATGATACAAAAAACATTAGTACATCAAACAATGTGAGAGTATCAAATCCAATAAATCTCTGGATTGTGAAAAGTCAAAACTGGTCGGTGCTTTTTCCTTTTGTTTTTTCATTGAATTGCCGGAACTAATGAAGGCTTTTTACCTCCATACTTCTCTTGGCGTGGGCCTGAAGGAGGCATGCCATATGCTTCTTTTTCTCAGTCCTAAAGGTGTGCCTGATACGTAAACTGCCAACTGAATGAACACATTGACCCGTCGAGCAACAATACAAGCAGCCCACTGATGAGTCTAACTGTGTATTAACGGATATATTACACTTAAATGAGTAAAAAATACTGCTAAAATAACTGCTCTCTCTGCTGCTCTTTCTGATTTAACTGAATTTTAGGAATAGTCTTCGCACCTTATGGGCCAGTGTGGAGAACGCAGCGCAAGTTCTGCCACGCCACCCTCCGAGACTTCGGCCTGGGGAAGCTGAGCTTGGAGCCTTGCATCCAGCAGGGCCTGGCTATCATCAAAACAGAGCTGCTGCGACTGAATGAGGAGTCTGGTGGCACCGGTGTGGACCTGGCCCCACTGATCAGCAACAGCGTGTCAAACGTCATCTGCTCGCTGATCCTGGGTCAGCGCTTCCATCACGAAGACCACGAGTTCCGCACCATAGTGGGCCTGATGGCACGCGGGCTTGAGATCTGCGTGAACAGCCCTGCAGTCCTCATCAACATCTTTCCAAAGTTCTACCACCTGCCTTGCGGGGTGTTCAAGGAGTTACGGCAGGTTGAAAGGGACATCACAGCGTTTCTGAAGAGGATTATCGCAACTCATCAAGAGACATTAGATCCTGAGAACTCAAGAGATCTGACAGACATGTACTTGATGAAGATGTTGGCCCAGCAAGCTGCTGGAAACAAGGACAGCAGCTTTACGGAAGATTATCTCTTTTATATAATAGGAGATCTCTTCATCGCTGGCACTGACACCACTACTAATTCAGTTTTATGGATTCTGCTGTACATGGTCTTACACCCTGATATTCAAGGTATAAGTAGCAAATGTCCATCAGTTTATACTTTTGTTAAACTGATTAGACGTTCTTGTGAAAAAGAAATAGAAAACAACTAATGATAATCACACAATCTGATGTTCTGCAACAAGATAATTTACAAAAATGAACACTCTTACTGATTTTGAATCTGTGATGCAATTCCAACACGTACAAGAATGATTTGATAATATAAAACTGTATAATTGCAACATACACATTTTTGTAGAGCTTCCAAATGTGTAGCTGAAATGCTGACGGGTTGAATTTGTGTTGTAGAACTGAAAGCAAACTGCTTTTAGGCTTACATGAACCACATCCCTTTCTTCTCGATCATGCTTTTAATCACTTCTCCAACTGATGATCACATCAAAACATGCATTACTATTGTTTTCTGGTAAAGTGCGGGCAAAAGGTCCCACTTCTTTTCTGCTGCTTTGCTGAAGTAAGGAATTAATTTATCACGCAAGAATGAGGCACTTACTTGGCCTCTAATGTTATGATTTCAGACAAAGTCCAGGCAGAGATCGATGAAGTGCTGGGCCCACATCGGGCCCCATCTTACACTGATAAAGGAAGTTTGCCATTTACTGAAGCCACCATCATGGAGGTGCAAAGGTTGACTACAGTTGTTCCTCTGGCTATCCCTCACATGGCCTCCACGACAGCAGGTAAACTTTAACAACACCTACGACCCCTCGTTTTTCACTTAATCTTCTGTTAATGCTCAACTAGTCAGTAATCTCTCTGAGTTTCTGAGTGACAGACAATAATACAACTTGGGCATAAAAAAGATCTACACAGCTGTTAATGGTCTCCCTTTTCAGAGTTCAGAGGCTACACTATTCCCAAAGGAACCGTTGTTTTGCCCAACCTGTGGTCTGTCCATCGAGATCCTACTGTGTGGGACGACCCAGATAACTTCAACCCAACACGCTTCCTGGACAGTGAGGGAAAGCTGCTCAGGAAAGAGTGCTTTATACCATTTGGGATAGGTATGCATTCTCTTACTCATATGGGCTTAATAACGGAACCATTCATCTACATATTATTATTATTTTTTAATAATCAGATTTATTTATTTTATTTTCTGAATTTACATATCAACAATGCATATAAGCATACATAATTAAGTAGTGGTCTGAGCTAGGGGAGAAAATGAATAAGCAAAATTCAAATCAAGTAGAAAATGAAAAGAAAAGAATAAAACAAGATTAAAAAAACAACAAAACAACCTATCAACAAAACAAGAAATATGTGTCCTTGTACCTCTTAAGTAATATTTCTTATCACCGGTCTGCTCAGTCTGGCACCTTCTGTGTTTCCCCTCTGGATAATTTCACTTAGATCCTTAGGCAGGTAATCCGTTAGAGGCCGCCATATGTCCATAAAACTGTCGTCATTTCCTTTTAATTTGGCACTTAGTTTTTCCATAGGAAAAAATCTAAAAATGTCTTTGTACCCCTGAGTTACAGTGGGAGGATTCTCACTCATCCAATTAAATAATATACATTTTCTGGCCAAAAATAAGAGTTTATTGAGTAATTTTGATCTTTCCACATCCTTAACTCTATTCAAAGGTGGCAGCCCCAATAGAAACTGGCCCGGATCTTTACATATGCTGTGTTTAAATATTGCTGTCACTTCCTTAGATACACGTGACCCTACATATTAATTTTAATCATCCGTGCTTGACCGGGCTCTAAAGATTCATCCTCTGTATC
>OMLP01033036.1:38687-48783 GCA_900302685.1 Spondyliosoma cantharus | reverse complement strand
TAAATAGATCTCATTTTTTTTTTTTTTTTAAAGAATGGTACGTCTAAAATAGCTTCCACAGAAAAAAATACTTGCTGGATGTAGCTTTAAATGACTTTTGCTTCATCCAGTTCCCTGACTACAGATAAGGTCCTTTTTATTAAATTCTAGAAGTTAATATTAGACTCATTTTTCACATTAATCAAGTTAATGATGATTAAGACCATTTTAATTCATTAGTCTTCTTTGGGGAAATCTATTTTAAAATGCTTAAAAACAAGCATTAAGAGTGCTGACAACTACATCTAAGTACTCTGTTAGAACCAAAATACACAAGTTAGTTTCCCGCCAGTAAAATTGGTCAAACTTTTTAACACTGTAGAATTACTTCATGTCGTAAGTGATTTGACACAAATGTCAACCGGTATTACACAAATGGGGGAAACAGTGCCGTTACTCCATCCTTTTGGAATGGAAGTCAGTTTGCTGCTGTGTTGCCGTCCAACACCATTCTCACTAATAAAAAAGAAATAAAAAATCAAATGGAATCAAATACATCCAGTCAGTTCGATGGAGAGACATTTCGTCAGTCTGTCTACTGAGATCAAGAGCGACTGAGTTCTCCGGTTCAGACTTCCTCTTCAGCTTAGACGTGCGCCCATCAGCACATGTAGCGTTCCACATGAGTCTTCCTTACCTTTTTAATTCTGAGGAAATGAGACAAGCGTACGAAGAGAGACGCGTTAAATTAACCGTTTTTTACAGTACACTGCGATTTAACTGCGTAAGAACTACGGAACAACAGTAAATCTCACCTCTTTTTTTACATTTGTCCCTGATGAAGGTGGCGGAGAGGTTGGTGGACTAAATTAGAAGAGAGAAAAAAACAAGTTAATTACATATCCATGTATGGTTTCAGCCTTGCCACCCATCATGACCTATAAACCGAGCGATGACGTCGATCTTTCAGCTCCGTCGCATCTCAAACTGTGCGAGACGGAGCGATCGCGATGTCAATTTTTCGGAATTTCGCGCTGCAGACGGGTCACGATGTGCAACAAAAGGCTAAAAATGTTATTCAAAGTTCCCTTTGATTGGCGAACAACAAATAGTTATTTCTTTGTCTATCATCATTTAAAAAAAAACTGTCAGTTGTGGACAGTTTATTTCAGATGATCCAAATAAGTTCCAACAGGCAATCAAATGCCAAGCAAGAGCTTCAGAGCTTCAGACGACAGCACAGCCTCCCTTCTGGACACGTTGATGTAAACCGTGTGTAACGCTGATTCAGGAAATCAGTCATGAAAGGGATGAGCTGTCTTTGACAGAAAAACTCCCACAAAGTCCTCCCACTGAGGCATTCTTCATTTACAGCCTTAATCACTGCCAGTGTAGGCCTGAACTTGGACCATCCAGATCATAATAAGAATAGATGGGTGTTCCACATCTGTAATAAAAATAAATTCAGCGGCAGCAGGACGACTGATGTGAGCCAAAACGGGGGAATACGCACACGCACACGCACACACACATGCACACGCACACACAGAGTGAGTTAACAGACTTGGTGTCTGGGGGCTCTGACTGGGAACAAACAAATGATTTATTGTCTGAAAACAGCCATAAATATCTTGATTGTGCTCAGATGCCATCAACGACATCACAGTAATTTCCCAAATACGAGAGCAATACTTGTCTCTCCATTTTCTTTTTAGTTCTAGACACAACAGGCAGGCAGGCAAAGAAGGAACGGTAGAGAAACTGGAGGGGAAAAATCTGCTTTCACGTACCTGCCAACATGCCTGGAGGCGTTCTCGAAAAACTTTGTTTTAGAAGCAACGCTGCAGAAAAGAGAAGAAAAACAACTTGTCTGTAAAATAGATTTTTCATTAAATCCTTGTAATCCGATAGTCCGCACGTATTATTTACTAAACGGTTTTATAACCTCTTTCTCTCTCTCTGTGATTGCCGCTTTATTTTTGGGGGGGATTTAAGAGCAGCCGTAACGTTTAAAAGTCCTTGTAAAAAAAAGAACGAAGAAAAAGATCTATTGAAATTTTATAGCAGGAAAAGCACAAGTGTGAATAAAAACATTGTGGGGCGTTAAAAGAAAAACAAAAACAAATGAGCTGGGAGACCCTAAAATGCTCCAAAGACCTGAAAAGAACTGCAGTCAGGTTCTCTGTGGGTTCATCATTACATAGTTCATATGTTAGTGCTGATTATGGTCTTTTTACTCTTCTTGAGGTAACAGAATCTAACAAAAATAATCATCTCCTTGGCTTCTGTATGTCAATAGCACATCTGGCTTTTGCTTAAATTAGCACATCTTGATAAAAACAGCAGATACGATACTTATTGACCCTTTCTGCATTTTCATATCTAAAAGCAAGTGTGACATTTTGTGTTGAAAAGTGGTGGGGGGGACATTAAGGGCTCCGATGATAACACATTTCAACATACTGCGTGTGATTTTAAGTCATTTGATGGAGCGATCGCGTAATTTCAAAGTAGATGATGATGATCAAAGAAGCTGCACCTTGAACACAAACCTCGACGTGAGAAAAGAGTTCAGGAGTCAGAATCAAGCGATCGTGATTCAGGCATCAGGTTTAATTGTGTGTGATTTAAACTGGGATTAGATTATTTCTGTTTTAGTCTATATTCATTTTAAAGCAAACAGATATCAGTAGCCTAATTAACAGCAACCTAACGTGCACAATAAAAGGAAAAGGGTAGGAAAAATGCTAAGCTACTGTATTTTAGCAGGCAGCAGTTTGCTATAACGTTCTTTTTATACAGGCCTACAGTGAAATCCACTAAATAAGATACAATGATCTTAATAGGTTTGCAACCTCGTGGCTATTCTAGCTAAATAGCTAGCTTGCAACTTCATGTAATGCTTTACATTCTGATTTTAATGTATAAACTGGTCAAATTATCTAATGAACAAAAACAGTTTCCCTGCACGTGTTGTTCAGCCTGAGTTTGTAGGAAACTGTTCATATCAGGTCCTGGGTTTTATGCCGTTTCAACGGCAGGTGCTGATGGAGAGAGTTCTTATTTGTTAACATTTCTTGATGCTAGTTTTTCAAAATGTTGTCCCCAGCGTCTCCAGCATGAATGCCAACCACGTCTAAAAGTAACCACGAAAAAGGTGGTGACAGACTTCTGTATCTCTAAAGAGCACTTACTACGATGTGGCCGAGCCCTCGCTGCTCGCTGCACTCTGGGTCTTTTGTGGAGCGGGGAACCTGGAAGGGGGCTCCGGAGGCCTGACCGGGGGTCTGCAAATGGCTTGTTTCTCTGTGGACCTCGTTCTGGTCAGACCGTCAGAATCTCCTGGGGAAAAAAATGTAAAAAAATAAAACTAAAAGCTTCATAAAATAAAATTAAAGACCAATGGCTGTGATGTCCTTCATGTTTTAGATGTTTCCCTGCTCGTCGTCAAGGTCAAACACTTATAGTGGTAGTTACGATAACGAAAGATCCATGTAATGACCATATTAGAGCCTACCGAGGAACATCTTTCTTGGGCAGACCTAAAAATCAGCAAAGACTTTCTGTCATAGACTACTTTAACACCAGAAATGCTTACATAGCACTCATCGGATTTCAAATTTCTTACCAAGACTGTCACCTGCGAGGAGTAAGTTCAAACCAAGCCTTTGTTTCAAAAGAAATGAAATGGTAGAGAGACAATTACAGATGACTCATATCAAACTAAAAGCCAGAGCGTCACAACTGGCTCCACCGGTACCTCTACCAAAACAACAAACAGTACAACAATACAAAGCAGGAGAGGAGAAGGATTCCGAATGACTGGATGAAGTTCTGAGGGGGCTGCCTGACATTTTCTTTCCGCTGGACCATTTTTGAAGTCTCCCCGCATATCTCAGCAACACATGGGTTTCCTTTTCTATCCCCTTGTACCTTGTAACTTTTTTTTAACGAATTCTAGGAAACCTAGAGAAATATCTTTTTCTTAGCAACAGATAAAAACAGGGATCATCATACCTTCCCTGTTGGCTGACGTGCCCTTCGGAGCTGGTCTCCTGCCCTGGAAGGATGGCACTCTGCTCACGTAGATTCCAGATTCCCCATTTGCAGAAGAATCTGGCTTTTGTCTCATATCATCCATCTTTCCGACGTCAGCTTCTGACTGCCTGTCCTGACGGTTAGCCGGTTTGGGCAGCAATGCTAGTCTCGGAGGAGGTTCTCTTGGGACAACAGGTTTGGTCCTCTGGAGGGGAACGGGGTTCACCGAGACCTCCTCGTCCTGGACGGAGCTGTCGTTCTGGCCATCTGGTACAAAGACACAACACGGTGATTAATGCAAGCTACTGGCTAGTGGGAGGGGACGGCTACAGCTAAAACATCCAGATTAAGTCGTGATGTTGATCTTGAGCTCCGAGTTGAGTTTTCCTCTACGAGATAATACGAATCATCTTCAAAGTCCAAGGTCACATGATAAACATCTGGCACGGCACCTCGCTGGTTAAAGACGACATGAAAACCATTTGTTGATGAATTTAAAGCCCGTATTATAGTTTGGAGTATTCATACAGAGATAGCTTCTTTTTTTTTTTTTTGGGCTATACGAAGTTAAAAACACAACACAGAGAGAACCAGCAGGCGCTCCGAATTTCTCTGCAGCAGCGTATGAAAGGATTGAGACACACCCACTTAATGACGGGTTTAAACAGACAGAAAATTACATGATGTAGCCAGAGGCATTGGGGGGGAAAAAAGACTAACGTGAGATGGAAAAAAAGGGAGATTCAGTTTTATTTGTACTTGAATAAAAGTATTAACAATAAAGGAAGACAATGAAAAGATTTTTGATTTGACATTCTTAGACAAACACAAAGAATAACTCCATGTTTAGGAATACGTAATTGTTTGCAATGGTATTTGATGGACACACGCTCGTACAGTAAATCACATTTTTCTGCACTTCAGAAAATGTTAAGAAATGACCCTGCAGGTGTGTGATGATACAAAAAAAAAACATTAAAAAAAACATTCAGCACTGACAGGATGGGATAATGATGATGATGATGACAATCAGACCAGGGGAGGCTGATAATTACTCTCTGTGTGCTGAAAGTGGTCGTGACTAAGAGCTTGAAAAACACGAGGTGGTCGCTTGGAGATTGTGATGGGCTGCCGCTTCCTCGGGGTGATCCGCGGAGGAGGGACGGGTGGGGCGGAGCTGTCGGGCATATTACTGAAGATCTGTGATCGCACACACACAAAAAAAAAAAAGTCACAGTTAGGCTTTGGTTCAGGAGCAGCACCATATAGTACGTGACTTAGTTGAATGAAGCATTAAAGGTCCCATATTGTGCTGATTTTAAGGTTCATACCTTTATTTTGGATGCTTACTAGAAAATGTCTGCATGCTTTCATGATCAGAATATATATTATATAATATATAAAAACCTCTTTCTCCCAGTGGCTCAAAGTTCCTGTGCAAGCTGTGCAAACACCAACACTCCCCCTGGTAGCCTGGCTATCTGCATGGCTAACTGAGCTAACAGGCTAACAAGAGCTTCTGAATACAGTGTGGATTGAGTGTTTTGATACTTTCACAAAAAAGACAGGAAATCCCCCTTTCCAAAATATGGGACCTTTAAATTAAAAGTTAAACATTTGGGAAAAACACTTATTCACTTCCATGAGGAGACTGACAGCACTCGCTTGTCTGCAGACGGCCTGAAACGTACCTTTTTGTAGTCCTCGATCAGAATCTCGACCACAATATTTTGGAACTTGATATCCAACATGGCCGCCACAGTCTCCTCCTTCGCCCTCAACAGCGTGGGACCAAAGATGACCGCCATGTTTGAGGGCGTCATCAGGTTGTCCTCACTGTGGCTGCACACGCTGTGAAAGAACCGTCAAGTCGAATAAAATGTAACTGAAATGAGGAACAGTGCGGTGACACATTAACTGAGCTTATTTCCAGGAGAGAGAGCGAGAGTTAATAATGAATCAAAACCAAGTACGCGACTGCAGCACGTACTTGACCAAATGTTTGATAAGCATCTCCAACATCTCTCTGTTCTTCTCCGGCAGTTTGTAGGTGAGCGAGTGGATTTCAGTCAGTCGAAAGTCCAGATTGTCGGACTCTGTGAACACAAAGACGGCACAGACGTGAAATGTTTAGACACGATACAGAGTAAAGCACAACCACACGCATGCAACGGAATCGGACTCTTCAAAGAGAGCCTCCCGAATAAAAGGCAGTATAAGGTCGAGTCTCCGTTCGACTACTGCGTGACATTTCCAGGAACCTGAGGCCACCATTTATCTCATTGTACGTCCTGACAGAATGAGGCTGACACTATTAAACTTGTGTGTGTGTTCTCTGATTTACAGTGACATTGTTGGAGGGATAAAAACAAACAGTGGACTCAGATTTCTTTTATTGTCGTCCAGGCTGAATTTGTGCTGCCTGTTAAAACTGCCGAATGTGCAGCCTGCCTGCCTGCCTGCCTGCACAGCGTTTATGTACAAATCCCTCTTTTACGTCTGATGTCCAGGTTTTTATTCATCCAGGCAACAAACAATTATTTTCATTGTTGACAATTTCCTCAGTTTGGTCTCCAAGATGGTGAGATGTGTCAATCAGTGTTTCCCAAAGGCCAAGATGACAACCTCAAATGTCTTGAGAAAGAAATTCAGTTTACAATCATGGAGGCGTGAAGACGAAGTTATTTATTGTAAGAAGCTGGAAATACGAGAATTTCCACATTTCCAAAGTTCCTGTGTTGGCTGCGTCAACGCCTGAGCTTCCAGTCTAGATCCTCTAGCTGCACAGCTAACTGAGCTAACTAGCTAACGGCAGCTATAGTTTGCATCAGTTAGCATCTTGTGATACGCTGCCCCCTCTTTGTTTGATTTTGACAGGTGGCCAATTCTTACATATTGCACCTTTAAAACCGTGCACACACAATTATCTTTGCACAAACAAAAGTATGTGGACGTGAGGTAGCACGACATGAATATACAAGCATGCAGTGGAGAAATAGTTTCCCCAATTGCTTGCTTACAGGTGAGGACATGCTTTAGGCAAAAGCGCATAAAATCTTGCAAACCTTCCCAGTGCCACGTCCGTTTTGAAAGGAAATTCAGCGGCATTTTGAGGGGAAACACAAATGTTAGTTGGACACGTGTTTGAATGATCGGTCCGGATCAGAGTCGGGATACTAAAAAGGCAGGGAAGAAAAGGAGCCCACACAAATCAGCACCGGATAATTTGTATAAACAAAGTCTTACTTGCGGCACACATGAGGTCTCTGTGGAGACTGTAGGTCATCAGCGGCTCAGACAAGCTCCTGCAGATAAACACGTGCACTTGTAAACGAGTGGAACTAATTCACCTCATCAGACAAAAAGGTGACACAAACCGCAGCACTCGCTCGTCACACAGTTACACCAGGACGCACTTAGAGAGCACAGCCTCTGTCAAGGCTGCATCTGTTGTTTTAGGCATAACAAAGTGTTTCTAGAGAGAAGTTCAAATGAGTCCGACTCGTGACCAATTCAAAAATACATTCATGATTACAATTTGCACATCTAAAAAGCAGCCAAAGATCTGGACCTGCGCAGCGTCATTACACTATTTTCCACAAATGTATTTTGTGTCTCCTGCTCACACACACACACACACACACACACACACACACACACACTCGAACGTACCTTAGATAAAACTTCAATGCACTTGTGATGGTTTTAATGTCCCAGTCGCTGCTGTGGAGATCCACGTCTCCTGGGTTTGTGGGGTCTGTAGCGGACCAAAAAAAAACAAAAAAAAACACAGGTACAAGATTTTTAATACATTTATGTTTAATTTTGACATAAAAACGTAAAATTGAAAACTGTCTTGATTGGGATTCAGTGCGTTAGGATTAAAAATTGGTGAATGAATAGGCCTTCCTCGTGGAAGACATTTTTACATGGAGGAGTAACACAGGTGTAAATAAGATTAATAACGGCTGAATTCCATTTCGCTGCAGGGTCAGGGTTCAGCGTGCTTCATACTGTTGTGTCTTACTGGGACACTTACGTTAATGTTATTAGTAGCACCTGTGCGTTTCCTACTCTGACAAGTCTAAATTTGTGTGGACAAAAATAACATTTAAAGTGACTACAAGGATGATTCTGGCGCCCCCTGTGGACAAAGGTGGTCAGAGCACCACCACCTCATTTTGTAAAGATCTTGATCTGGCTGTGCATTTGTTTTGAAGGCGAGTGAAAGGACGAGGCAATGTATTTCTTAGCACTGTTCTCGTTGTTTGTACAGGATGTTTGCAGGATGTATGGGTGAGTCAAGATCGGCTATGTAACATTAACAACTGCAGAACGTGACGGTGAAAACTTTGTTTTAGTTCTGGGCCGTACCACCAGACTACTGAGCAGCTCCTTCCCTCAAGGCTGTGACACTCCTAGCAGCATTATCGGGAAATTGAGATTCTTTCATAACCAGTTTAAAGTTCCTTGTACTATGTTTAACAAAGGAGTGCCCAAATGTTTCTCCCTTGGATGACTAAAACTGAAACTTAATGGTGATTCACGGTCAGAAGCCAATGCCTTGCGATCAAGATGCAAAATGGTACTACACAGAAGCCTGAAGAGGCAAGTGAGAAATTGTGTTTCTAAGTCTGATTTAAATTGTTTGGGGTTTTTTTAATCGTGTGAACAATAAAAGTTTTGCCAGGATAACATTTAAAACTTCCTTTAATTCCTCTCAGGGCTTCCGCATTGCCAAGATCCCAAGTTCCCTGAATTGACCGACTTCCACGTGTCACTCTGCCCGCTGCGCTTCTATTATAAAAGGTTCAAAATGTAATTATTCTGTCTAGTCTCCACACACTCCTGAGGGGGGAAAAAAATCTCACTCTTTGGCTGCTGAATGCACAACTCTGCTCATTGGCTGGCCAGTTTTCTAGCACGGGTTGTCGTTGCCGTTTGGTGCTATGCTGGTAGCACAGTGGGGATTTAGAGCTTTTTGCATTAAGACACTGCTGCCTGTTGCATACCAAAAATGATGCCACGACATTTTAACTGAGCTGGAAAATCAAAAGAAACGTGTTAAAAGACTCTACGAAGCCCAGTTAAATTGAACTTAAAGGTGAGAGCAGAGCAGGGTGATAATTCTCTGTGAGCTTTATTCAAAATACAGAATTGCTTCCAAGTTGAGGCCATGAAAAGCAGGAGCGCTGCGATTTAATGGCCTGCTGATACTGATACTTCCTCATCATTCACACACCCAGGCTTGACAGCAGTCGGAGAACCGGTTGTGTTGCAGGCTAAGCCATGTGAAGAAACGCAGCAAATGGGCAGATGTAGAACGTGTTCGCAGGGTTCCTTACCAAAGAAGGCATTTAAAAGCTTCTGCACTTGGATGTTGCTGCCAACCGTTCTGTACACTCCTTCTTGTGTGACTCCTGCGAGAGAGGGGAGGTAAAAAAGAGAAAAGAAAAAGGGAGTGACATGTACAGAGCAGTGGAAATGTACCACACGTGTCTCGCAGCAGCCAGAATTAAGATGCAGATGTTCCCGCCTGATTACGTATGTTTCACGAACCAGTTAAGTTTGAAACTATGCGGCAGCTCTCCGTGCCGAGTCAAAATACATGTTTAGGGGCCGAGTGTTTAATTCCATTCTTGCAAGGTGAATCAAGTTGAGAATGACTTTATGATGGGCTTTGAGATTTTGAGCTTTAAAAGTTTAAAGAAAGAGAGAATGAGTGAGTGAGTGAACAATCATTCTTTAAAACAAACTAAAACAGATCAGACAGTGTGTGTGTGTGTGTGTGTGTGTGTATTCGACGTGATAATCAAAAGTCCGTACAATCTGATGCAGACCATTTCTATCAGATTACTAGTTGCGATAAGGGCATTTATTCCCTGAGAGCAGCACTGCAGGCGTGGCGTCAGCATGCAACCTACGACTCGACTACGCCCCCCTCAGGGAAGCAGGCAGTACTAAAGGCAGCCGGGATGAACGTCTCACGAGACACTTTACCTTTTGTTTCGACGTAGTTGATGCACTTTCGCACAAACTTGAATCCGGTCTCGTTCAGTTCCACTGTCGGGGGGGGGGG